>CM031237.1:231753791-231951175 GCA_018340775.1 Taxus wallichiana var. yunnanensis | reverse complement strand
ATGAGAATACTATTCTCAACCAAATCCAATCTATCCACTAGAACCAGATAACATTCAACAAACATTGGTAAAACCCATGGGTGCTTATGATTTAATTAGTGACTTAACAAAGACCTTCTCTCACATCTCCTTTTGGACTTGTTGAAAACTCTCCTACCCATAGGGCTGCTCTTTTAGAAGCACTAGGTCTAGGTCATTTAATTAACATCACTCCACCTCCCAAAACACAAGTAAACCATATAGACTTCGATATCCACCCTCCAGGGCCAGATAGGGATACCAAGTTTATATTCGACATAAACAAAATGCCAACAGATGCTGAAATTGCACGTATAGAGGCAATACGGCCTCGCATTTATAGGTGTGGGTTTACAATAATTACGTTAAACACATAATGGTGGATGATGGGGTAGCAGTTAACATTGTCCCCTTCTCTTTCCTTCAAAAGCTAGGATATGGAGAAACAAACTGTTCCACAACAAGAAATACGCTAAGAGGTTATGATAGCCTTAAAGCTACTTCAATTGGGACTATAATATTACCAGTCACCTTAGGACCCAAGACAATCCTCACCGAGTTTTATATCATAGATCGGGAAACCAACTATAATATGATCCTCGGTCGACCATGGATACATCACATGAAAGCAATCCCCTCTACGTTATTCTAGGAAATAAGATTCTTACACCTAGGAAAGATATTCATAGCAAAAGGTGACCCAAAACCATTCGACATACACCTAGTAGACCTGAAGAAAAGACCAGGCATTCACTCTGAGTTTGAACTCCCAAAAACCAACTTAACAAACCAATCGACTCAAAACCAGAAGAAAAATTAATACCTACAATAGAACTAGAAATTACGAACCTAGTCAAGGGCATCCTAGCCCTCAAGGATGAAGCTAACGTTATAGAAACAATGTCATTAGGAACTACTGCAAAAATTTTCGAGTTACTGGAACAAGATCTACCAATTTTCCTACCATTTGATTCCATAGGTATGGGACGTACCCTAGGAGTTGGTTCACTTCCAACAGAGGAACTTTGCATGGTAGAAGTAACCAAAACAGAAGAAACAGATGCAAAGAATGTCCCAACATCCATTTTTCCTAGTAAATATTGGACTCTCCATTTTGATGGGGCTAGATGTCATTATGGAGCCAGGGGAGGTGTGATCTTCACTTCCCCTGAGGGAAAGATCCTACCTTTTGATTTTAAGTTAAACTTTGAATGTACAAACAATGACACTGAGTATGAAGCCCTCCTCCTTGGCCTCATCATAGCCAAAAGGATCAGGTATTAATAACATGTCGAGTGTTAGGAGACTCACAATTAGTTGCAAACCAAGTCTCTGAAGTATATGAGACTAGAGCTGAGCACTTACAACTCTATAAAACAATGGTATTAGATCTAAGCAAAGGATTCAACTTCATATCCATTGAGGTAATCCCATGAGAATAGAACCTTCTCAGATTCAATAGCAACCTCAACTTCACGTTTCACCCCAAGTAATGAGTTAGAAGATACAAGTTTCAAAGTATCACTTCGTACTGAACCATTGGTGAAGAAAATGTCAACAAACCCTCTTCTAACACATACAACTAAGAATGAATCTCTATCTTACATCATGTTGATAGTGATAAAGTCACTCTCAAATATCTAAATGCCTATGTAGAGCTACACCTTTCTCACCCTATAGTTGATCTTTCCCTAATACCACACTCCTCTTCCTACTTTGGAAATCCCATGGTAGAGTCTCCTCCATAGAAGGATCTCGATATCTACAAGATAGAAAATGGAGAAAGCTTGGAACTACCTCCAACCCCACCTGAATTTGAAGAAGGTAACACTTCTTTAATCGAAAGGAACAATTGACATAAACATCGGAATGGAGGAAGAACCAAGAATTTTGAAACTAGGATCTCGCTAACTCCAGAAGAAATAGAAATACACACTCAAATTCTCAAAGAACATCAAAAGGATTTTGCATTTAGTTATAAAGAAATGATAGGTATCACACCACAAGTCACACCACATAATCTTGTCACTAAACCAGATGCAAAGCCAATTAAATAGAAGTCAAGACCAATGAAGCCAAAAGTGGCTCTCATGGTAAAAGAGGAAGTAATAAAACTTCTCCAAGTAGGATTCATCAAACTAGTCAATTATTCACAATGGGTATCTAATATTGTCCCCATCTTAAAAAAGAATGGGAAGATACACATTTGTATAGATTTTCGGATATTAACAAAGCTTGTCCCAAGGATGATTTCCCATTACCATCCATTGATGTCATCGTTGACACAACAACTGGATTTGAGCTTTTGTCTCTCATGGATGGGTTCTCGGGATATAATCAAATCAAAATATCTGAACAAGACCAAGCCAAAACCACGTTTATAACTCCCTGGGGAACTTATTGTTATGTTGTCATGCCATTTGGTCTTAAGAACGCCGATGCTACATATTAGCGGCAATGACGTATATATTCCATGATCTTATCCATAAAATTGTGGAATCATATGTGGATGACTTGTTGGCCAAGGCCAAGAAGCTTGTGATCACCCTAGAGGTACTCCGTATCATCCTCTCATGACTAATTGAGTATGGTGTCACATTAAACCCAAAGAAGTGCATTTTCGGTGTAACAGGAGGCAAAATTCTAGGATACATTATATCTTCACGAGGGATTGATGTTGATCTAGCCAAAATACGGGCTGTTCTTGAAATGATTCCACCTTTGGATGAGTCTAGAATCAGGTCATTTCTCGGGAAACTCGGTGCAATCCAAAGGTTCATCCCAGATTTAAGCTTTGCCATTCATCCAATCAATAATTTACTCAAGAAAGATTATAGTATCGATCGATGGAAAGATCGCAATGAGGCCTTGAAGCGCTTAAGCATTTCTTGTTGTCACCACCCACACTAAATGCCTCCTAAGCCGACCACCTTTAATTCTATACTCACGAGCCACTCATGTCTCGTTGGCCTCGCATGCTAGCTCAAGAAGACAATGACGAAGAACACGTGATCTATTTCATTAGCTGAACATTACTCGATTATGAAACGCGTTATACACATGCAGAAAGAGAATGCCTTGCCATAGTCTTCGCCACAAAACATTTAAGACATTACATGTTAAATCAAGAAACAAGGGTCATCGTGAAGATAGACCATTTATAAACATTTCTCACACAAGGATCTTTATCTAAAAAAGTTGGCCGTTTCATAACCCTAATGGGAGAATTTGAGTTAACATTCGTAAACCAAAAATTCGTTAAAGGAAAAATCATTGCAGACTAGTTGGCTGACAATCCACTAGATGGAGGCGAGTTGGTAGATCTAGACTTTCCGATGAATGTGTATACTTTGTCGAAACCAGACCCCCCATCTCTACATGTCCCTGATATACTGATATTATCAATTTTATCATGGACCATATGTATCCAGAAGGTGCCACGCCACAACAAAGAAGGTGGTTACGCATTATCATAGCTAAATATGTTGTTTTAGACCAAGTACTCTATCGTAGAGCCTTCAACGACATGCTTCTAAGATGCATCGACATAGAACAATCCAAGAGGATTCTTCATGAATCCCATAGTGGGATATGTGGGGCCACTTCATGGTCATGCCACCACTTGCAAAATACATCGGATGGGCTATTTTTGGCCCACTCTCAAAGCATGATGCATGTGGAATTTATACGCAAATGCCACAAATGTCAAGAATTCTCTCACGAGATTCACATGCCAACACAATCCCTATAACCAATAGTGACTCCGTGGCCCTTCTCCATGTGGGGTCTAGACTTGATAGGGAAATTCTCTCCCTCATCAACCGATGGCCATAATTTTATAATCACAGCCATGAAATATTTTACCAAATGGGTGGAGGCCATGCCTCTCACCACTATACCAGGTTCGGTGATTGCCAAATTCATTTTAAACCAAATTATCTGCAAGTATGGTGTCCCACAAGTCATTATCTCAGATAATGGAACATATTTTAAGAATGATGAAGTTCGTGAGCTATGTAGCAAGTTCAAAATAAACCATCACATGACCTCTCTTTACTACCCTCAAGCCAACAGGCGGTCAAGACACAAACAAAATGTTGAAAGCTATTCTCCTCAAAACGGTAAAAGAAAACAAATGAGATTGGCATTTAAAATTATATCCAACCTTGTGGGCCCATCGAACCTCAATAAGAACA
This sequence comes from Taxus wallichiana var. yunnanensis, assembly GCA_018340775.1. Lineage (NCBI taxonomy): Eukaryota > Viridiplantae > Streptophyta > Pinopsida > Cupressales > Taxaceae > Taxus > Taxus wallichiana. The sequence continues at coordinate 231,946,961 of CM031237.1, read as the reverse complement.
CCAACAGGAGTAACTCCTTTCTCACTTGTATTCGGGGTAGCAGTTCTCCCACTTGAGGTTGAAATACCCAGTCTCCGCATCTCACTACAAGGGATTCTGGATGAAGAAGCTTACAGGGAGGCACGCCTCTCTCAACTAGAAAGTCTAGATGAGGCCAGGTTAAATTCCAAATAGCGGCATAGAGCCTATGCTGACCGGATGTGCCAATAGTATAATAAAAAGGTCTACGAGTGAGAAATATATGAAGGAGATCTAGTTCTAAGACTAGACAGCTGGATCGATAAGAAAACCGATGAAGGAAGAAAGTTCTGGCCCAAATGGTTGGGCCCATATCAAGTCATGAAAGACTACGAGAATGGTGCCTATCTCTTGTGCACACTAGAGGGTGAGGAGTTCAATGAATCAGTCAATTCCTTGCATCTTAAACGGTTTTACGCATGAAGCATCGGCACTATTTGTATAATTATATCTACATTACATATTCATTTAGATAGTTCATTTTTTCACTCGTTTCATAAAATTTGGTGATCAAGGGACTTATTCTTAAGCAATTCATTACAAAATTCTAATAGTATTGATAGGAGCATTCAAATCATACTTCTTCATTTTCATAACATCATCAACTGTTTCAAAATCATTTCATCAATTAAAGCTTGATATGACAAAGTACTAATGGTAGCCATACCAAGGCCTGCATGCTTGTTCTCACTTTTGGTTTCTTCCTAGGATAGGTGTCTTGCTTATGGTCTGTTCTAGAAGCTTCATGGTGTCACATCTATCTTGCGTATATATATCTTTTGGAAATAAGAACATACTGACATTTTGCTCAAGTAAGTAAGTCAAATATAGATCAAACAGAAAATTTTACTTTTACACATTTCCTTGCCCTACCAACCTTCGGTGTTGAGCTTACGTCTCTTACTAGTGACGTAGGGTTGGGAAAGGATGGGAATGCCTTTACTCACTTGTGCCTTGTCCATGGTGATAAGCCCATGCTTCCTACTAGTAGCATGGGGCAAGGTGTAGGGGGTCCGCTTGATAGAAAATGTTAAAAGTCATAAGCAAATAGTTCAAACAAACCTTTGAAATCTTGAGTCAAAAAAAAATGAATCAGATGTCCAAAATTCCAAGAGAGTTCAAAACTCTGAAAACCAGATTTTGTCAACCAAGTGGCCATCTACGGATCTAAGTCTAGATAAACTGCAAAGCAAGTTGCATTCTAAACTATGGAGTCACTTGAGTAAGATAGGTTTGTAGCATCCTAATTTGGTTCCACCAACTCTTTGTCTATCTCCCATCATTACCATTTCAACACACCTCATAGCTTGTGCCCTTTCTAGCTCTCGGTGGTGAGCCCTCGCATCTTACTTGGTTGCGTGGGAGTTAGGAGTGGGGCAAATTCATGTGCTCATCATACCAGCTCATCATCATATTTTGTCAAAACAATATGAAGTACCGGAAAATTGCATATAGAAACTAAAGTTCAAGATCACATAGTGTCCACATCATCATACATCAACATCATGAAATACAAAAATAAAACATTTGTGATATTTGTTCTCCATTGCATACATTCTGAAAAGCATATAAAAATAATTTTTTTTTATAAACATCTAGTATACATGTGAAAATGAATCGCAAAACTCTAGATACAAAGAGATTTGATTCCAAAAAGAGATGTGTGTATATATATATATATATATCATCGTTTTATGTAAATTTCCATCATGCACTAGGCATGGTCAAAACGCTCAATGAGCCCGAAAAATACATAAATGGTCGTATAAACAATCTAGCAAGAGTCACTACAAAAAGAGCCAAGTGGCCTCTCAATCCCTATGGGATCCCTTAGAAGGCACACGATCATGTCTAGGACTCTGGCTATGCCATGGTGCTCTAAGTGCACTGAGGGCTCGTGATCCCGAATAGTAGCTGTAGCCTCGCTATGAGAGTGGCTCCTCCTCATCAAGCACTCTGTAGCCCTATACCCGGCTACCTCGGCATGGAGGGAAGTCACCATCTTGGCCACATGCCGATGGGAACAAAAACATCGGTATGCCTACCGGCTGCTGAAGGCTCCCACATCTCAAGGATAGCTCTCACATGAGTCTTCTCCATGGGGATCATCAAGGTATCAGTACATACCCAACTGAATCAAGTCTCACCACTCATCAATGGTCTCTGCAAGCAAAGGAGAAAAAAATTAGAAAACAATCAAAAGGTGAAACCAAGAATGAACAAAAGGAGAGGTAGCAACTAAGGCAATTCTAGCTAAAATAAACATCAAAAGAAGAGTGACAACTCACTCAGATCTTTGGGCCTCCAAGAAGGATCTCTCCCAGGATCCGCGACGCCGCAGACACGTTCCCCACCGCCGGTGTCCCCTCTTATGTCTAGGACAACATGGCGTCCTGCCATGGACTCATCCTCTCCACCTAGGTCATGAGAAAGTAACTCCTTTGAGACTAGAATCACTCTCCCTCTCTCGGCTCCATCTAATGTACTCTTCTTTCTTCTACAAAACACACAAAAACACACAAAAAGAAGCAAGTTAGCATCAAGATTGCATTAGAAAAATCATTAAAGCAAGTAAGGACACTAAAAATGCAAAAATAAACTCAAATCAGTGTTGTTTTAACATTCTGAAGAAAACCACCGCCTTGAGCGGGTGGACGGTTCCGCATGACCGCCGCCTTAAAAGGTGGAGTTCTCAGTAATCGCCACCCTCACTCGGGCAGTGGCGGTCTTCCCATGATTTAAAAATGGGTCGCATGCCCTAAAATGCTTAAAAATACAAAAATTGACCATTTTAGCTAAAACAAAAGCCTACCCATTAGGCGCCCCCTAAGAGACACATTTAAAACTGACATTTCTAAAAATGACCCCACAAGACAAAGATTTCGACATTTTAACATTTTTAGTGCAAAAACATTAAAACAAGAAGAACTAACCTAAGATCTCGCAGTCGATGTTCCACTCGCGGAGGCATGATCGCTATCTCACTATGAATGCTTTCGACTATACTCTCGTCGAAAACCATCACCGTGGGTCCTAGAGCTCAAAAACTATCAAATCGACACGCAAATGAATAGGAAAGTGGGCCCGTTTTATATATATATATTTAGTGTTTTGACTCATTTTGAATGCCCCTTTCGTAGGTTTAGAGCACCAACGGAGGTAAGTTCTTATCCCCGCGTAAATGGTAAGTCCTCATTTCATACTAATTTAGTATTTATTTTCGATTTGTTTTGTCTATCTGCACTTGAGTCTTCTTTCCATTTTGTAGGTAGCGGGAACTTGGATGGTGACATTTCAACACACGGGCGTGTCAGGTATAATTTCTAAAGCTTCCCATTTTGGGACCGCCATACTCAGATCCACCATTTTATGCCTCTTCATGGCTAAAACTTCTCTCGAGGGGGCAATATGTACGTACCCAAAATTGTAGGGTACTGTACCACCAGAATGATGTTACACATGCCCCAATGATGATACAGGTCACCTCGCAAGGTGTTCAGATCCAGAGAAGCTCACGAAGTATATGTTAGCATCCCAAATGCTTTATCCAAGTTCCTTATGCTTTGTTTTATCCCTTGCCCCCCTTTTTAACGCCTTTTTCCCTTTAGTGACAAAACCGCCACCCTGCTCGGGTGGCGGTCCTTCACGCATTTTCCAACATGCTCCTTTGATCACGACTTGCGTAAATTTTCAACTTTCACTAGCTTTTCTCAACCGCCTTAGCTCGTATTAATGTTTTATGTCCCTTGGAATAGTGTTTCTTCATTGTTTAATGGTAAAAGAGTTCTAATGGGAATTACCTTTGGGTGAATGTGAAATCTATAAATAGCTAGCTTGTTTTCAAGCAAATGGCCCCTCAACTTCTCATTTCCATTGTTTAGTCTGTCAATTTCTTGTTTAGAGCTCATTCTATTTTCATTTTGCATCCATGCTAGTTTTTCCTTTGTTAGAGGCCATTCGATCTTCTTGCTTCAGTCTTGTTCATTGTTGTTCGTGTAAATTAGTTTAGAGCAAAGTAGTGTCATTTGTAGATTGAATCCATTAGAGTTACAAGTTGTGTTCTTCATAGAAGGTAGATTCTAGAATCTCTTGGTACACTTGTGTTGTATTCCCATAATAAATCCCGCTAGGAATTTCATATGCCAAGCTCTGTCACTTGCGCTTTATCCCTCTCCTACTCGCATTTTATTCGGTCTATATCCAAAGCTGTCATTGTTCAAAATACCTTCTTTTGTTGATGCTAGCATATACACACTCTTCTGGACTCACGTGAACACAAAGGAATGAGGAGATCATTTTGAGGGGACAAAATCATACACTACTGGATTCGCCACTATTCTGCAAATTCCAGGTTTTATCTGTCAAAGTTCTAGTTAAAACATATCAAATAGAGTAGTGAAATATTTCATTTCAGTTAAGTTTCATTTTTGATATTGCCAGGGAAGCTATGGGGATTGATAGTTTCGAGAAACTATGATTCATTCCTCACTTCGAGGCAAGGATCGAGAATCTTTCAATTAAGATAATCAACTATCTAGTTATTTATGATAAAACTCACAACTTTGCATAGGTAAGTAGCTACACCGGCTACCTTGTTTGTTTTAATTTTGTTATTAGATATAGTTTCTCTTTCGATTCTGTTAAAATTCTATGAAAAATACAAAAAATAGAGGAATATATATATATATATATATATATGTTGTAAATATGTCTTACATAATTAGTTTATTTCATTTCAGTTAGGTTTATATTGATCTTGCATGACAATCACGGGACCTAGGGAGCCCAAGGAATATGTTTTTGAGCCAATCGTGCCTCAACCAAATCTCGTTGCAGCATTAGCTGACATAGACCAAAATCTCAAAATTCAGGTCTTCCGAACAACAACAGACCTACAAGAAATTAGCACACAACTAAGAGGATTAAACATAGAAGACTCCAAAAACACACATGTTATGGTCAGATCAGCCAAATTATAGACTGCCTTGATAGATATCCATATGACCATAAGAAGTCCACAACAACCATGAACTTATGGTTATGATCCACAGGTCCCACAACCCAATGGGCCTATAAGTCAAACCAACGTTGATGCTAGTTTGCAAACATTAGTATTTAGGTCCTCTCCACTCCCACCAAACATTATCACAAAATTATCATTATTAAACATAACAACTAATCAAGCTAAAGATTTCTGGACTAGACCAGAGAATCGTCCATAAAGCACCAAAAGATCCACGACACATTTTGGCCATTCCATTTTATGACCTTGTCGGGAGATATATACGAAGCACCCACAGGTTATCTTCCACGTATCCCACAACCCATAGATCGGATCATGGTAGAGCTTGATATTGATTGGAGCCTTCAAGAAGCTATCCTCACCAAATGATCTATCACACCGATTTAGGTTAGGAGGGCCTTCTTTGCCTTAGATTCATAGATCCCATTATTGCGTGTTGAAGACATAAGATTACCTAACTAGCTTATCTGCATCCCACGTGTATTCCATCCCCACCGGCTTTGTCTCGGCACGACCTCGGAGGTTGGGTGCAAGGAAGAGTCACTTGTAGATTCCCATGCTCGCATGTCACTTTTCCATCGTACGGACACCTTGAGGTAGGGGTATAACTTCTCCATATGGATAAAGTTAACATATCGGGGTGCTCGAATGCGAGATCACTCAGAAAATTAAGGACCCAAGCCCACCCACATGTCCCACTTAGAGAAAGTGCTCCTCCACCACTCTAGTTCATAGCTATGGTATACTAACATCGTTTACCGTACAATTTTTTTCAATGGGTTCTTGGATGATAAGTAAAGGTTAGGCATTTACTAAGAGGATTTCTAAGGTTCAAACCCCATAGGTAGGCCTGAGCGTGAGGAGTAATCTGAACGGAGTCACATCATGCTTTGCAAAGGTAGTAATCCGACTAATTTCAATGAGGATGTGCAAGTTTTACAAAGGTGGTATGAAACTAGGCTCTAGCTGTATGAAGGTAGCATGAAAATTGTGTACTTGGTGGTCCCTTTCTCATACTAGGCTAAATTTTATTGAGGCTGGGAGACTGAGCTTAAAAATGTAAAATGTAATGATTCCTCATAATAAAAAATAATATATATATATATAGGAGAATGTCTTCTATATTCTACGATATTAGCTCAACCATAATATCCTCAAAGATATCTCCAAGCCTATTATAATAACAATACATTAATCATATTGTTATGCTATTCCAATATATTAGTTTTTTATAACAACTCATTTACATCTTCACACTAATGTAATATTATAAATATTACATTTACACATAGTAATTACTAGCCCAATGTGAAGCACTATTAGTATTTCCTAACAATGTAAGGCTAAAATGTGTCTTAGATTCACCCTGGTTTTCACTTCTCCCACTTATGTAGGTTTTCCTCCACATCTGCCAAGCATTTTGAACAAATAATCCCTTCAAAGCAAAACAATAAAGTATATGTCTCGAAGGCTGAATCCAAGTTTGGTGTCTCCTTTTTCCACACAGGATACATGAATTCCTCCACGTAGACATTCAAAATAAATCACGTTGCTGTAGATGAAACAAGTCAAAATAAATCAACAACACCGAGCATGGGCAGAGCAGGCCATGCAAATAGAGGATCCATTCACCAAATGTCTTATGAAAAAAGAGACAAAATTTGTTTGCACACATCACACTCAACATCCACACAAACTAGATGGTCACTTCATGATACGTTGATGGTGTTGTTTTCTTCCATCTCTACACACCGACAAAGGAAGAGCTATGATACAAATTTTGGGAGAAAGATTATATTTTATTCATTCATAAACCAAGGAAAACCAAAAAATATATAGAAGTAGACAACGATGGTTATAGGGGAATCGTTGGCGCTAGATGCCATGAAGGCATAACTAACCAAGTTGGTTTACAATTGGCTTATAACAATGTATTATTTAATTTTGCTAACAAGCCAAACATCTCCATGTTACCAAATTAAGAGGACAAATGGTGTCTACCCTACTATTTTTACCTACTAAACACTCTCGTAAGAAGTTCTTGGGCCTCGTGAAATTTGTTACGAGTTAAACTCGTATCTCTTTGCATTGTTTTCATTGCATATGAGCCATAATTGGTAGAATATTGATGGTTAGGAAGAAATTTTGTTGGGTTAAGAAACTTATTCATGCATACCTCACTTCCTGAGTGATTGCTAGAGTTGGTTTTGGTTGTTGCCAAAAATATGCACTCTTGGACCTAACCTTTTTGTGTTTAAAAATGAAGATGATATGTATGTTTAGATATAGGTAGTGTGAGAGAAAATATATAATTCTAATAGTGGAATGCATCCTAGAATGAGACATAACTAACCTGAATTGTAACATTTTGAGGCATAACAACTTTAACCATACTTTTGTAAAGGTAACATTTCTTTAAGTAATAAAATGTAATGCTTGCACATGTGACAATTGTAAATATTTGGTATGTTATATTTTTATAATGTAAGTGTTGGTGTTAAGTGTCTTTTTATTAGTTCAATGGTTCTTTTGTGTTGCGTCATATGATATCCAAAAACAAATTACATGTTTTCGGTTACATTTTGTGTGGTAAAATAGTGGGCATGACAACTCTGAGCTATAGTAGGTTAAATTATCATCTTATAGCCAATGAGAACTATTACAACTACACTTTTATAATGTTGAAAAAATATAACCATACATATTTTCCAAAACATGCATATGCATATTAATACTTGATTTATGTTTAAATCTAATCAAAACTAATATTATTATGTCAACATGCATGAGTCCTAAGTATAAGAGATCTACTCAAAGAAGAATTTCTAATAATACCAACAACGTGTATGTATGAATGCTTTCTTATATAGGTCCTCTTTTATTTGGTATTGTAAAACCATTCTAGAAAATTATAATTGGTGACTATATAATAAAACAAATAAATATCAAGAAAAAATGGTATAGGAGATTAAGAAAATTATTTTAGGGCCTTTGAAACTACCATTTATGTTGTGTTGATACTTCTCATAAAACCAAAACTTTATATACATAAATTTCTAATCTTATGTGGTGATACTTAGTCATTATAAGGATCATTCACCTCATTTGAGATGTAATTTTTCCATTTGCATCTAAATATTTAATCAAACATGGAATAATTTTCTAATATGCCTCCTCACTAATAACTTTCATTTGAGAGAAATTTATCCTACAAATGAATCAAACTTGGTACCACCATATATTATAAGTCTAATTGCTATATTCTTAGTCCCATTGCTTGAATTTCAGTCTTGATTGCATTGTCCATATTCTAAAATAAAATCCCACACCAATCTAAATAAATCCACCAACCACAATTATCTTGCACAAAAAGTTGTAAAACTTCACATCCGTCATGGAAAAAATTGCGAAACATTTTTTTTCTTCTAAAAATAGCAATTTTCTCCAAATCCTTGGAAAATTCAATTTTTTAATTTGATATATTTTATGGGTCATTACGTTTCTTATATGTGACCGTTAATTGGAAACTATACATATATAAGCCTATATAAACAAGTAAAACACACTTAATTTCTCACGAATTAACTTATGTACTTGAGAAAGTACATCCATGTCATTTGAAAAACATAATCAATAAAAGTGAATCAATATTTATTTCTAGAAGAAGAATGAGTGGGAAATAACATTTGATCACGATGAACCAACTCGAGAGGATATTTTTCATATTAAACCTTTCATTGAGGGAAAGGATCATGGTGTTTTTTTCTAATCAAGAATCTTAGTAAACCACTACAAATACAAGAAAATGTATAAGTGTTAATCACTATGTTGTGTGTGTTGGGTTGTTAGGGATACTTTTTGTTGAGGTGTTCAAAGCATTCATACCACAATTTTTGCATAGATTAATAGTGAACTATAAAAATAAACATGTAGAGGTCTCAAATATATTAATAACTTAGAGACATGAATGGTAGTCAACCACCTCTATTGGAACTACATCATGCAAATCCTACAATTCTCTTATTATAGCAATAGGTGGAGAAACATTCACAATCTTTATAGTAATAGAATTATAAATGTGATCTCTTTAGAATGTAAATTAGAGGAAAACATTTATACTAAAATAACATCATTTATGCACCCATATTGCGCTTGCATAGTGTTGGATTTTAAAACATCCACTCGAGAGGAATTTTCACATACAATATGAGAAGTTATACAATCAGAAAGATAAGATAGAAGATTATGAAAAAAATTAAATGGTTAGAAGCACCAAAACTATATATCCTTTTATCATTTGATGTAGAGTATGAACTAAGGGAGATAAGTGATGATGCAAACTATAGATAAATTAGTTTTCCTCTAGATCTCTACTTTCCAATCCTACTTAATAAAACTAAAAATATCAACATTAATTCAAATAATTTTTGATACAAATATAAATCCTCTTCCTATTTGTATCTAAATTTTTTATTTATCATGTTTATATGTCTAAATTCTGTGAAGAACCAAGAAAGGTGTATATAGAAGAGGTAGTGACACTAAAAAGGCAGCAAGCTAAAAATTTCAGATCATATCATCCTCAAACTCAAGCCAATAGGCCTCGATATCAGCCTAATAGGGTACCTATTCAAGCTATAAATTAGAATAAAGTTAGGCCTCCTGAAAATAGACCATTCTAGCCTTACAATCCCAATGTTGCATCCACATCTAGAGCCTTGGTACTAGTGCAAAATAACATGGCTCCAGGTTTCCCATGCAATCAACCTCATAACCAGTCAATGTGTTTCAATGGTGCACTAAACCAAGATCTAATGGTAAAAACCATTGGTGTGTCCCAATAACTAGGCCTAGAAGGAAATCAACATTAGGAAGTAACTCAACAAGAGGCATCTCCAAATGAGACCACACTTGTTAATTGGTAGGTTGAAGATTTCGTGGTATGAATCAAACACCTTCTCAAAGTGTAGTAGCGAATACATGGTCCAAGAAAAGAATATTAGAGAAGGACAATCATCAAATTCAAATGATCCACAACCCTCTATTACTCCACAAGGTGCTAGCAATCAAAGTGCAGCTCTTAATGTGCAAAGTCAGCCCAAGCCACCTTCTAGACCAGCTCAAGTGCCGGTTGTAACAGCCCATGTGTAAGAGAAGAATGTGCAAGGAAAGGGGAACAAAGAGATAACTCATCTCCATTCAACATCATTGAGCAGATGAAGAAAATGAATGTAAACATCTCAATGTGGGATCATTGGCTATCCCAGACAAAGAGACCTATTGCAAGTTGCTATGGAAAATTGGTCAACATCAAATCAACCACCCAATCAACAAGAAAAGGTGCTTACCAATGCAGCTCAACAAGGAGAAAATCAAGGAAGCCATCAAGGTAAAAATTTGAAGCCCCCACCATTCTATATCTCATTGATCATAGGAGATAAGTTGGTACATAATTGCATGATTGATTCGGGAGCAAGTAGCTCAGTCATGCCAAAATAGATAGCTGATCAATTGGGCCTTCAATATGAATTCATCTCTAAAGGTGTGGTGCAATTGGATGGGACAACAGTAAAAAATGGTTGGAGTAATCAAAGATTTAAGCCTCACATTGAATGCATGTCCCAATGTGACTGTCTTGTAAGATGTATCAGTCATAGACTTGCCACCACTCTTTGCATTGTGTTTTTCAAGAGACTTCACTACTAAAATTGGAGGCTATTTGTCTATTGATTGGTCACACATGTTATTTAGAACAAGGTATGGAGCTAAGGCTACAATCATATCTGAGCCTATTGAAAAATTTCATATTGAGCCTCACACACCAAGTCCAATCAATGTGAATTGTTCAACATTTGATCAAGAGGATCTTCCAAGCACTATGAAGGTAGATACTAAGGTTGATGCATTCCAGACTTGACTCTTGATGAATGGGAAAACAAGAGGCATGATTTTTACCCTTACAAAGAAATGGAAGAATCTGAATTAGGAGTTTATTGTTTGCATGAAGAGAATCATCCTCTCCCTAGCATCACCAAGCCAGACCACAAAGATGATAATGAGGTATGGAAACTATTCTTTGATGGCTCAAGGAGTAGACAAGGTGCAGGAGGAGGAGCTATGCTCATTTCACCACAAGGTACAAAATATTACTCATCTTTCCATTTCTAGTTTGCTTGCTCAAACAACACAATTGAGTATGAAGCCTTAATTCATGGATTGCATTGGGCAAGAAAGAGAAGTATAAAAATTTGCAAGTATTTGGTGATAGTGAGCTGATTGTGAACCAAGTCAGAGGACAAAATGCTGCCAAGAATGATCTGTTGAAGAACTACAAGAATTGGGTATGGGATCTCATTGAAGATTTTGAAGCTTTTAGCATCAATTCCATCCCAAGAAAGAAGAATGAAGTAGCAGATAGATTGACAGCAATTGGGGACAGCATTTGATGTTGTAGAAAGTATCAAAAGTGAAAATCTCAACCTCATATCAAAGTGGTTGTAAGACCAGCTATTCTAGATAACAACACAAGTTGGAAAGTCTTCGAGAATGATCAACAAATTGTCAATTTTCTACAAGAAGAAGTGAGTTCTCTGCTAAACCAAGACAAGTTGGAACAACAATATGGTGACCAAGTGGTGCAGCTGAGAACTAATAAATTACCAAAAGGTCTTATAACTTTGGAGTCAATCTTCAACCCAAATGATCAGTTCTGAAAGGAGAAGGAAAACATTCAGGTAAAGGGTGAAGATTCAAATCCCATTTCAATAGAGATGAAGGCAAGACATTGCAAATTGGAAAAGTAAGTACCCCACAAGAGAAATATGAATTTGTTCAACTTTGTCAAGAATTCCTAGATGTCTTTTCTTAGAATTATAAGGATTTAAGAGGTTTCAACCCAAAGTTAGCACAACATACTATTGAGCTAGATCCGAATCCAAGCCTATCAGACAGAAGAAAAGGCCAGGTGAATCCTCACATTGAACCTCTCATGAGGAAAGAGTTGAACAAACTGATTAAAGCTAACATCATCTTTCCCTATCAAACATTCAAGTTGGGTTGCAAACTTGGTGCCAGGTGAGAAAGAGAAATGGAGAAATCAGATTGTGTGTAGACTTCCATGATCTAAATAGAGCATCACTCAAAGATCATTATCCACTTCCATCAATGGAACAAATCTTGCAGGTTGTAGCTGGTTCTCGAAAGGTTTTCATTGCTAGATGGCTACTCAAGCTATAATCAAATAATGGTGAAAGAAGAAGATCAGTTCAAGACAACCTTCACTACGAAATGGGGCACATATGCTTATAAGAAGATGCCATTTGGACTATCAAATGCTAGAGCAACATTTCAACAAGCTATGGATATGGCATTCAAAGGATTAATCAACAAGATAGTGCTTGTATATCTAGATGATATCACCATCTTCTCAAAGAATGCAACAGACCACCTCTTTCACCTCGGAAAGTATTTCAAAGGTGTAGAAGGTTTGAGTGTCATTGAATCCAAAAAGTGTGTATTCTTGGCACACGAGGGAAAATTTTGGGCCACATTGTCTCAAAAGAAGGGTTGACAATTGATCCTGAAAGAGTTGAAGCCATCCAAACACTTCCATTGCCACACCACAAGAAATCTCTCCAAAGCTTCTTGGGAAGGATAAAATTTGTTTGCAAATTGTACTTTTCCACTCTTTTGAAGCCTTTAACAATGATGTTGAAGAAGAGTCTTGCATTCAAATGGACAACAAGAAGGAAAAGAGAGTTTTGAGGCTATCAAGCATGCAATATCACAAGCTCCAACTCTTATCAACCCAGAATTTTCAAAGGACTTCATGTTGTATGATTTTGGAGGATCGACACAATCTCAACTATCTTGGTATAACTGAATAGAGAAGGTTCAGAACAGCCCATAGCATTCTTCAATCAAAGCCTAGAAGATTATGAAGTAAGGTATTCTTTCATTGAAAAGCATGTCCTTGTTGTCATTAGGAGTTTGAAGAAGTTCAGACACTTGGTCTCAAACAATAAGATTCAATTTTAGTATCTCATGTTGGTGTCAAGGACTTTCTCCTAAACAAGGATTTGAATGAGAAGAGAGTAGGTTGATCACTCGTGTAATGGAGTATGATATTGAAATCAAAGTGACCAAGATGGTTCATGGAAAAGGTTTGTGTGAGTAGCTCGCTTCTAAACAACAAGATGAGTCAAAAGGATGAAGAAGAGGTTGTCTCTACTACAAAATGATCAAGAATAACTAGCTAATGATGCACCCATTCCATGTTGGACTCAAGACTTGGTGCATTATCTCCAATAGGTTTGTGCCCTCTAGAAATGAGAAAAGCAAAGAGAAGGTACTTTAGATTACAAGACCATTCCATATGTGCTTATTGATGGTGTCTTGTTCAAAAGGACATCAATGGTGTTCTATTGAGATGCATTGGAACATGTCAAGTTGGGAAGATATTACATGAGTTCCATGATGGGGAAGCAGAGGCCACTTTTCTCCATGAGTAACAACTCTCAAAATCATGAAGGCTGGTTACTATTGGCCTATAGTGTTTAATGATTACTACTCATGGATCAAGAAATGCAAGAAATGTGCATTCTTCACTAGGGAAAGAAAGGTTAGCAGCCACTTCCCCTTCATCCAATTTTAGTAGATCAACCATTCATGCAATGGGGATTGACTTCATTGAGTGATCAACCCAAATTCAAGTCAAGGCCACAAGTGGATACTTACGAAAATGACTATTTTCACCAAGTGGATTGAAGCAGTGACACTTAAGGAGGCAAATGAATCCAACATCTTGGATTTCTATGAAGGGATAGTCACAAGGTTTGGTGTCCCTACTACTATCATATCAGATAATGCATTGGAATTCCTTGGCACCAAAATCACTGAATGGGCTGTCAAGAATGGTGTATACCTCAGCACTTCATCAAACTATTACCCCCAGGGTAATGGCCAAGCAGAGTCTACAAACAAGAACCTATTAAGAATCATCAAAAGACTCTTGATGAGAATCGAGAACTTGGCACACAAAGCTCAAATCAGCTCTATGGGTGATAGGATCACACCTAAGAGGTCTACAGAAGCTCTCCATTCAAAATTGTATATGGAAAAAAGAAGTAGTTCTACCTATATCTCTTGAGTTGCCAACATTAGAACTCATGAAACAGTTAGAACTAGCTGAATTTGAACCTATGGAAATCAGGTATGTAGAGCTGATGGAATTAGAAGAAGCAAGAGAACATGCAATGCAAACCATGGAGAAGGATCAAGCATTGATCAAGAAGAGCTTTGACAAGAAAGCTAAAGCTAGGACATTCCAAGTTGGAGACTTGGTACTGAAGTGGGATGTTGATCATGCAAAGCCAGGAAAGCATTCCAAGTTCGATGCCATATGGAGTGGCCCATACATGATCACTAAATGCAAAGGTAGCAATGCCTTCCGGTTAGCTAAGTTAGATGGTGAAGAATTGCAGATTCTAGTCAATGGAATCTATCTCAAACATTGCTACTAGAAGGAGAATTTCTCACCCTTGTACATATTAGTCTAGGATTTCTAATTCCTCCAAGTGCTTGTGCACATTGTTGTTGTTATTAGAATAGGTTTCATTTCCTAAGTGTTGGTGCACATGCTCTATTGCTTCTAGTAATGCCTTGTTACAGTTCATCATGCTTCAAGAAGAGGGGACTGTTGCAGTAGAGAGCTCATAGGTTGCATGTAATAGTTGTAAATTTCATATTCAAACAAATGCAGAGTAAACTAAAATCAGATGTTGAGGCAAGCATTCATAGATACTCATCATTCAGCCCATGGATCACAATTGAAGAATGGGTGAGATCTTGGTTTTCAAGCAATTTTCTACTCTCACAAATATTATTTTCAAGATTCTCTTATCAAATTGAGAGTGCAAATAGTGGAGGGTAGTTCAATGATTTTAGTGTTTCAATGACTCAAGGATGCAGGTCTTCAAGTTTCAAATCAGATTTTAGATCATCAAGTAGACTCCATGCCCAATGGATTGCTACAGAAGCTAGGTCATACTTCATCCGACAGGAGAGATAACCCGATGAGTCACCAAATTGTTATCCAAAATTCACCCCTCAAGGTAATTTTGATAACTTGCATCATTTCTTCAGGCTCGAGCAGTAGAAATGGTCTAAGGCCCAAAAATGAGTTTTTGGGGGTCCCTTTGGTTTCTCTCTAACTTCCTATCCAAGGAAAAAATCCAAGAAGTTAGAAAAATTGAAAATCCAAAAAAAATGGCTTCAAGTGTAGTGTAAATTGGCAAAATCGGGTAGTTTTATCCTAGATGGTCCATGCGGACATCGGGTTCATCATACAAGTGGGACCCGCAAAAACAAAATGGCCAATTTGCAAAGGAATTGGTTAAATTCGGTTTTTCTGTCCCAAGCCACATAGGTTCACGAGGGACATCCGGGACCCACATCATCCGAAAAGCCAGCAGAGATACTTGGAATCGGAAAAATTAGGTATTTTTGGCCTAGATGGTCCACGGGACATCGTGAGACACGAGTTCACCGAAAATTTGAAATCGCTGCACCAAGAGAAAATCAGCGAAGTTAGGTCAAAATTTCCTAAGTCACACATGGGATAGTTGGGACACCGGGACGTCAAGGGCCCTCAAAAAAATGGTCGAAAAAGGAAATGCCGGGACTACAAAATGGAGATGCCTCATGGCAAATGTGGAGGTCAATGGCCCTCACGGCCCGGGAAATTTGATATGCCAGGGACAAAAGACAAGACATAAGCTTTTTGCCTAATTTACAAAGTAGGTCAAAGTGATGTAGATAAAGTAGAGGTTTATCTAAAATATTGCAAATCAGATCCCGAACTTCAAACGGCCATAACTTTTGACCCCAAGCTCCGATTTTCATGAAATTTGACTTTCTGGAATGAGAATAACATCCTCTATGCCAAAAAAACTAAAATTTTAATGAGGGTAGGTATATGAAAATAAAGGAAAATATCCAACTCTGATAAAAGTTAAATGTCAGTCCCGTTAAATGACATAAATGCCTTGGCAAACCCAAAATAGCTCCCACACTCAGAAGGCCATAACTTTTGCATTTCTCAATGAAAAATGCACAAAATTGGTACCATTAGAATCATGGCTCCAAGACCAAATGAAAAAAAAGAAATATGGAATTTTATGAAGAATAGATGGTGATTTTGTAGAAAACGTGCCTAGTTCAGAATAGTGGTTTTATTTGGTAGTTAGGATGCATTCAATGAAGCATGGGCTGACATTTCTCACTCTGCTTGCAAGTTATGGGACAATATGGGGAGACTTTTGCAAGAAACATAACATCATTTCACTCCATTTACTACCTTTTTGCAAGTGGTTGAAGGATATATTTTGGGATTTTTTTTCCTCTCTCTCTCTCTCTCTCTCTTTAGAATTCTATAAATTAGAGTGTTGGGCTCATTATAAAAAGAGGAGATAGTTTTGAGTAGAAAAAAACTCTCTAAATTTTTTTTTTTGAAGCCAATGTGTTGCAATCCCTTATAGTGGACTCCTTGCATGGTGATCCAGGCCCTTATTTTAATAGATTGAATTGTGCATATCAATGAAAGCAATAGATAAATTTGTGTCTTCCGCAGACTTTCATGATTGAACCATGGAAAAGTAAAAACTCTTCCCCTGTTGTGTTTGTTTGAATTCCTCTTGCCCCTTCAATCTCATTGCATATATATTGTGTCTATTTTATACTGAATAGAGGAGATTCATTATCATTGTGTATGTATGAAATATTTTTACTGAATGCATTTGTAACTTGGAAGAACTTTATCACCCCTTCTAGTATGAATGTTTCTTCTACTTTTCACACATTGGAACACTATTCTCACTCTCTCTTTTATCGTATCACCACTTTAGTTAGTTTTGCTTTTTTCATGCACTCTCTCTCCAATCCAAAGTTAGATTAGATGAATAGTTTTTCCCGCATTATACATGTTAGAGAAAGAACCAACTTTCTCTGGAGGTCTATCTTAAGTAGAAAGTCCCATTTGGAGATGTTACCCATGTTATCCAATCAAACTTTGAGCTCAAGCACACACACTTGTGCAAACCATATGGTGTTGTGATTTGGTGATAACATTATATTAAGAAGTTTATTGTAAGTTTTTCTATATATCATAAATATTTAAGCAATTTAATATTAATCCATTGATAATCAAAAATGTGAAAAAGATGTTGAGAAATATGTATTATGAGTGTGAAAACATAGTGCATTTACAATTGGAACATTATAAATGATTTTACTATCAATGAATGTAGTAGTACTACGTATGGGTATACTAGTAGTATTAATTCTAATAAAAACATCTAAATGATTACTATAAGAAGGAAGAGGAGGATGAATACCTAAAAGTGACTAAATATAGAATAGTTTAAAGTAGTTAATCTAATCTAGGAGGAGAGTATAACGTACAGAAAAAATGTACTAAAGCAATACATAAAATAGAATGAGTGATTAAACTAGATGAAACTAAAATCCTAGTGTGTAATAAAGAAGAAGAAATGACTTAACTAATATCCAAAGTTTATGTGTTGCAGGTCTACACAAAAAATTAGGAACCGAGAACGACTATGTCGTAGTGCTAAAAATGATAGACCTAGATGATGTGACTTGATTGGGGCACCCATGAGTGTTCTGGTCTACTATCTGGGTGCCTTGGTCTATGTAAAAGCTTCAAATCTTGTTTTTATAGGGCCAAAAGATATTTTGGAACTCTGTCTATCTATTTGTCGCACTAAATTTTTGTGTTCCCTTTGAATACTACAAATATGCCAAGATGGATAAATCATCGCAAGACTACATAAAAAACATCAAACCCAAAAAGGAAAATTAATATGAAGGGGTCATATTTTCCTTATTTTCCACAAGGGTTGACTTACTAATTGAGCATTGCTATATCTCGAGACTTGTAGTTTTGTGTGCAAGTGTGTGTGAATATGTCCTAGGTTTCTCTTGTTCCAGTTGCACTTTGTGAAGTAATGAGTAATAAATATCTGTAGAAAATGTAATAAAATGTGTGTATGGAATAGAATAGAATCCCCCTACGAAGTGTGTGTTGATGTAGATCTCGTAGCTTGTGTGTTGATGATGATGGAGCTATATAGATGCCAATGCAATAGATGGATGGAAATCTAGATGGAATGATAGTAGATAGTGATGTTAGGTCACTCATTATGATATCATAGCTTTATATTTATAGAGTTCTCTTGGTCCAATTTCATAATTAACCCCGAAAAGATTGACCTTCTACGAGATAAGGATGAAAAATGGCTAGAAAAGATCTAAGAAAACGTGAGAAAGTGCAAAGGGACTAGGGCACCTTAAATAAGACCAGGATGCCCACATGCTCCCCAATACAAAATATGAGTGCTCCCAAGCAGGACTAAGATGACACGATATCTTTAGAAATGAGATGGATAGGTAGATGTAGTTGTTCGCAAAATATGAAATAAAATAATATAAATGACCAAAAAGACAGGGGTTAATTATTACTTTCTTTCTTTGAGAACTTTTTAAAATATTAGTATGAGACCGCGATAAATAATTACGTAAATTACATGATTTTGTGACTATATTTGGCCCATACTTTATGTTGTTGAGTGGAAATCTTGGTAACATAAAGTAGATAATGAGAGATGTGTACCGATGCCACTATAGAGTGATGAAGAAGGTGTGTTGAAGGACTAGAGAGAGTGAAATGATAAAAAACATGGAGTGTGGAAACTATAGATGAAAAATGCTCAAACAAAAGTGATGAGAGTGAACCTAGGGTAGAACACATATGTGTAGTTGCCATAATGTGTACCGACATGGTTAGTAAAAAACTCGTATGTTATTGCAAGAATGTTTTTGTTGTTTCCAGGAGATTGCTTGTTTCTCATACTAAAAGTGGACCTTCACTAAAATAGAATAGTCGGATATGTATGTATGTAAGTGTGAAAATGCTATGTAAAATACACATGTAAGATTAAAATATATAGAGTTTAAATGTAAATGGAAATATAAAAGGAACATGTGTATTAATCCATGTCAAGGAAGAGTGTAGAAGGATATCCTGTATTGTGAGTTTTTTGGAGATCTCACACCACACTTGCTAAAGAAGTGTAGGGAATAAATGCTTTGTGTCCTCCAAGCTCTAACCACTTCTATTGAAATGTGTGTAAAGAGATCTCTGCATTGTCTTGGTTTTTAGGTGATCCAATGCCACTTCTCAAAGAAGTGTAGGGAGGAAATGCTCTGTGTCCTCTAACCTCTAACTGCTTCCTAGAAATGCAAAGGACACTACGTCTTGTAAAATCTGTTGTGTATGGAGTTCGTAGAGTAGTCTAAACCCACTCCCTAAATATAATTGAACTGAACAATTGTAGAATATTTATTATAGTATGTATAACTCCCCAAATTCTTCCCCCTCTTTGGGGCACATGTGATGTCGTTGATAGGAGACATGTGGCCCCAAAAGAGGGCCAATCGAATATATGCTGAAACCATGGAAAGTGCTTGGTAAAAACCAAGGTGCACACAAATAAGAAAGCTAGTGAAAGATAATTATAAACATGCACATATAAAGAAAACAATGTGCAAGATGTGCAAATAGTGTATAAGCTACCAAGCAAGGTAATGCGAACATGCAAGAAGAAAAATATGTTGTAAAAAGTTAGTTAAAAACATGGGACATCAATCATTATGTCGTAATAAATGCAAATCCATCATAGCCACAAATAATAGACAAGTGTGCACACCAATCATAGGCCAAGTTCCACAAACAATAGAAAACAATGGTAGACAATGGAAGACAAGCAAACAAGTAGTCATGCAAACACATAATCCTCGAAAAAAGTGTTGCACATGGAACACCCTTTAACATGTTAGAGTAATAAAAAATATTTCAAAGCGTGTATAATAAAGTAATGTAAGATGCTAAGTAAAAAATGAAACAATAACACCTACTTTAGAAAATTTTGGATGCCCCCAATTATCAAGGGTAAAGGTAACATCCATGCTACGTGTAGGAATCTGATTGATCACACTAAACAAAGAATGAAGCGTATGTTCGGATGGTATAGATAATGAGATATAAGAAATCAATCTAACATGCGTAATAAAGTGAACATGTAAAACACTAGAAAAAAAGAATAAATGCCCCCAAGACAATGCAATATACATGGTGTGGATGGATGGAATGGAATGCAAGATGGAATGATAAGAGCTATGTGACCCTGAGTGGATGGAGATGTATGTAGTGAGGTTTATTCTATTTTCCCCCTCAACAGTAAATAATGAACTGTAAATGAAAGTGCGTCATCAGGAAATGGTCGAGTAGTGTATGTTGTGTCTAACGTGTTATGGTGAATGCGTATATGTAGTAGTGGTGATGGTATGCAACGTGTAGAAGAAATGTGTGTGGAACTTATAGCCTAAGTGTATACCACTGTGAGATGAATCGTAGAGTGATGATTTATCCCTAAGCGTATGTCACTATGAGATGAATGGGTAAGTGATGATTTATCACTAAGCGTATATCACTATAAGATGAAAGGATGATGTGGTGATGTAACCTAAGCTACATACTACTAGAAAATGATGGAATAGGTGATGATTTATCCTAAGGCATATGTCACGATGAGATGAACAATAAGGGAATGGTTATGTAACATATGGTGTATACCACTACAAGATGGTAGTGTAGGTGATGATTTAACCTAAGGTGTATGTCACTAACACTAGAAATGTCATATGAAAATAAGAAATGTGTAATAAATGTAAAGTCCATTTGATTTATAAACCCTCGGCAGTTGAGTATGGATGATGAACTAAAGTGCTTCATTAGGTAGTGAGTGCAACACATGAAGAAGACAATGTAGTATAGAGAACAAATTGATGAATATGATTTGTAGATGTGCGGTATGTTAAAGGTGATACTAAATGTGTAGGATGTATAATATGTAATGTGTAAGATGCAATGTAATAGGTGTAAATAAACTAGTAATGTAAAATGTAGTGAGGAAATGTAAAGCTAGACTGATATGTAATGTAACCTAGTGTAGTGTGTATAATATAGGTGATGTATAAATACACTCTACAAAATAACCTAATGGTGTATGTGATGTGTGAGGATGTATTATAATGTATAATGTAGAGTAAGTTTAGGATGGACTGTGTATGATGTGTGATGTGTGTGATAAAATGTAAATGTGTAGTTCATATAATGTGTAAAGTGTGGGGATCAATGTATAATTAATCCCTTAATAGTCTAGGTGAACCAAGCACAAGAGTGTGTTATCGGGTAACAATATTAAAGTAAAAATAAGATAGGATGTGAAAGTATAGAAAATGAGACTATGCTAAAGTAAAGTATACAAGAATGCACTATTGTGATGTAGAAAATATGTTAGAATGAGTTCGGCTAAGGCCCGTATCAAGTAGATAATTGTTGCCATGATCAAATCTTACCCGTAAATCAAATAATGATCAAATAAGGAGGTTGTAGAATCCATTTATTAGTGTGTTGGTATCCAAATTGATTCTCCCTCTTTCGAGCAACATCATGGGACTAACATGATCGCTTAGGGACAGACAAACCATGATATGACACTACAAGATAATCGATGATGTATCCACATATGTTTTCAAACCATTGGTGGATATTTTGGTTAAAATTGTGAATCCAATTTTGTGGAATCCACCCACAAAAAATTTGTTGAAACATTAAATTGTAGAAAATGTATAATTACCACAAATATAAAAAAATGTGAAGATGTGCAAATAGAAAATTATAACAATATATCAATTCAAAAGCTAATATTTATTATTTTTCTTAGATTTAAAAGAAAATCATTTTATGTAATTGAAGTGTTATTATAACTCATAGTTAATTAATCATTATTTTTATGTAATTGATAAGAAATCCATCATAAAAATCTTAAATTTTGTTATGTTATGTATTTTTAATACCAAAAATAGGCAAGTTCCATAAATATTAATATAATTATTAATTTATTGTTTGAATTATATAATTAATAATATTTAATTCTATATAAATAAATATATATAAAAAGTGTCGTGTATAACGTTTTTTTTTTAAATAATAATATTGTCTTTATTAAAAAAATGTGAATTAATATTTAAGTTATGTGTTTTTATATAAATTTGTTATATCATTTTAAATACAATTAAATATATCAATTTATTATAATACAATTAATTTTATATTATTTGAAGATCAAAAATGAAACAATAATATAGTACTTTAGAAAATAAAATGCCAAAATTCACCAAATATGTAAATGTGTGTGTGTGTGTGTGTGTGTGTGTGTGTGTGTGTGTGTGTGTGTGTGTGTGTGTGTCACAGAACATAAAATGACGCGTATGTTCAAATGTATAAATAATGAGATATAAGAAATCAATCTATGGAATTTGGCGTTTTAATGGATTTGTGAAAATATGTAGTAAAATTAGAATTGAAACACAAAATTATTTCCAATGCCCCCAATAATCTGCAAACATTGGCTTTGTGGATGGAATTTTGGAATGCTTGAATTGGTTTGTAAAGATGGAGATTCATTTGCATTTTACTATTTTTCCTAGTTTTAGTGTTACACTAAATAATGAATGCATTTAAGACGTCATCTGGAAATACTTCATTCTCCACCAATTTTTTGAATGTATGTTGGCTTTTTCTAACAATCGCTTCCCCACAACATTTGGCTACACTGAAGTCGCCTAGAGAAGGATTGTCAGTAGGGCCACAACTCTTGATGCCAGATGAGTGGTAGAAGAAATGGCACCAGTTGAACTTACATGTTAAGTGTATACCATGGCGGAGATGAATCATTTCTTCTCACAATAAATAGATGTCACAAGAATTGAAATACAAAAATATTGTCACTATGAGATGAATTTAAATACTCTCTCATCAACATTGGCATTATCTTGTTTCGACATAAGATGAAAATAAATAACCTAAAAATGATTAATCTAAGCTACTATAATCTTGAAAATGATGGAACATATGATCATTCTCTTTATTATCATTTCTCGCAGACTTACGATGACATTCTAAAATCTTGCACAAAAATATCATTTCTTGTAAGTTTATTTTTGTAAATATAGCACAACACGATGATGGTTAAGCTCTCCTTAGGTGATGATATTCGTTAAACTGGATGCATGCATTTCTGCTAGGTTCTCATGATGTAGGTATATTGTTATATATTATTTTAATTTGTAGAGTAAACAAATGACTATTACTTATGGCAATTATTTGATTTATTTAAACCCCACTTAATGACAAATGTTAGTTTTGATACTAAATTACATATGCTTAAGATTTCCTAGATTGTCTTAGATATTTAATGATCTGAAATCAATATTTTAAGATGTACATAATTAGGGGTAGCTCAATATTTTTGGATTTAAAATATCCCCTTTATTTTTTTAAAAGGATTTTTAAAAATTTATAATTCAGATTAAATTTAAATAGATTTAGAAATGAAATAGATTATTAAATATTTTTTAAATTATATTAACACTAATAAATATTAATTTGTGAAAATATTTTAATTTTAATAAAAGTAATACATATTTTGGGTATAATAATTTATTTACAATTATTTTTAAGATATAAAGTATGTTAATTCTTATAATTAATTTTTAAAAATAAAATGTATGTATTTTTACGAAAAATAAGTCTAAAATTATTGTGGTTTTATTTTTTTAGTAATTTTCTTTCAAATTATTTGAATTGTATATTGTGTACCTTTAATTGAAAAATGAAGAAAAAAGGAATATTTTGCATATTTAAATCATAAAGATACGTAAAAAAATCACTCCTATAACATAAATTGGATCATGGCTTAAATAATCCCTTAAAAGTTAAAGAAATATAAATTGTTAAATTTATAATTAAAATTAGATATTTATATAATTTAAATTTACATTAAGTTAATGAGTTTTGACGTTGAAAATCCATTCCTTATGCTAAATAATTGTATTTAGAATATAGAAATATTTATAATTTATTAATCATCCACAATTCTACTTTGAGTAATGTAGATTATACATACCTAAATTGCTTTTGAGTAATGTAGATTATACATACCTAAATTTCTTTTTTATAAATTTAATGATAGTGATAAAATTTAAACCAAAAAATTCTACTATATAGCATCTATAATTTATAAAATTAGTTCAAATTTATGTAATTTTGAAAATTTTGTATTTATATAATTTTTCTACAAGATTTTTTTTAATATTGATAATTCAGAATTTTATATGATTATCCTCATCTCATTTTTTCTTACAATAATCAAAATTGTGGAAGATTCTAATTATTTCACAATGCTTTTTACCTGTGGATACCATTATGGATAAAGGATCTCATTTCTAGTAGTGAGAGTAGTTTTGTAGTTGGGGATGGGATTCGTTTGACTCTTTTCACTCGGGTGTTAGAGAAATGGATAGAACCTCACCTGGGGCTTGATCTACCCCACTACTTTAGGTTGTGCCTTTAACCAGGGTGAGAGGAACCAATCTGTAACTCATGTTGGTGAAGGACATCAAGAGATCCTTCTTTGCACAATCTTAATGAGAACATGTAGGAAATATGATCAATACAACACAATCTAACTCTCACGAGTTGTCACACTAGAGAGTGGAGATGTTTCCTGGACAAAGGTTTGGGTTACTAAAGACAATAAATGAATCTTGATTATCCCTACATACTTTGGAAATGGAATTTATTCATTTGTGGATACACAAAGTAGAAATAGGGGTAGTTTGTGTAGGACTCGTTTGAGAAATTTATTGGTGGGAAGTTAAGCAAGATAGAACAGATTATACTAGATCTTTGAGAGCCTTTATAGAAATTGGAAAACTCACAAGTAGAATGCTTCAGAATAGCCAAGATATTCCTTCAAACAAAAGGTGTGCATCAATGGAAGCCCAGAGATGCACGGTTTCACACACTCTTTGATAATTCAACACAAAGGCTCATGCTAAAGACTCAATTAAATGCTAGGAATCCCTGGTTCGTCACGCCTAAGATACACTCATAGGATTACAAACAATATTTATCAACATGGTGAGAGTAAAGTGATTTTAAATTGTTTATTTCATTACCAGATGAAGGCTTTTCTCATAATGAAATTACAAATGCCATAATACTGACACATTAACGAGATCTTGTGTGACTCAGATATATTTTAACATAATATTGCAATAGGAACAAGTAAAACTATTTGAAACTATTCTGAAATAAAAGTAGACACAATAATGCACATGATCAACACAGAGTCATTCAAAGTTCATCGATTCATCAACTAGGGGAAATTTTCTTAAACAATCTCAAAGGCTGTCAATGGTTGTACACTTGCAACCACCTTGACGTGATTAAATCTAAAAACACAAGGAAAATATGGTCTCTCAGACGACCTCTTGGGAAAATGGTTTCTCTCAAACTTTCTCATAAAAATTAACCTCCGACCATTTGCAAGAGTATTCTCATTGCATTTATACATTTCACTTGCTCACTCATCCCAAATTTCCCCCAAAAAGAAGAATATTCGAGGAATCCTTTGCTTGTTACAAGTTTGTCCCAAAAAGTGATGTTTAATAAATTTACACCCAAAGTGCTAGGTGGATAAATCATGAATTGATCACATTTCTTAGACCCTCAATTGTGACTGGGATGCCATATTATAATTTTTGATAGTATTCTTAGTCATTCTTTCATGCCCGAATCCCCTTTTTGATCATTTTTAGGTGGCTCCATATGGCTGGATCTGACAAGCAATCCTTTTCACCCTCGAGAATACACCTTGAGAAATGAGTGCCCTCACATGGATGCCTACATTCATGCGTTGTGAGTCTAAGTCGTCCAAGTGCAAAGAGGAGTCAATGAGAAGCCTCCATGTTTCCTTGGCGTAACTACAAAGGTGAAGTCAAGAGGTAGGTTCCCAAACAAGCACGGGCCTTCCATGTGTTCAGAATCTAGATAATTACATCGGTTGCTTCGAAAAGTCGAGTACAGGAAGGCCCAGTGGAAGCTTCCATGTGTTTGTTCGACACAACTTCAAAGATGAAGTTTAGAGGTGAAACCTCAAACGAACACAGGCTCTCCACATGTCCTGTGCCCAAGAAAGTTACGTTAGCCATTGAATAAGTCTCGGTGTAAAAAAGGAGCCAATAGAATCCTCCACGTGTCTCTTCAGCACATTTTTGATATGGAGCCCAAAAGTGGAGACCCCAAACAAGCACAGGCTCACCACGTGTCTCAACCTGACAAAGTTGTTAAAAGAATCTAAGGACCAGCGAAAGGTTCCATGTAACTAGTGTATGAGAAAACCTTCTCAGCCGTTGAAAATTCTAAGTATGGGAAGATCCAAATGGAAAGCTCCACGTGTCCTTTCAGCACTCTTTCAAAAGTAAATTTCAGGGGCATGCCCCCAAATAGGTGAAGGCCCTCCACATGTCCCAAGCCTTAAGAAGTTGCTTGAGAATTCTAAGTATAGAGAGGAACTAGCGGAAGCCTCCACATGTCTCCTTGGCACAACTCCAAAGGTAAAACCGAGAGGTGAATTCTCAAATGAGCGCAGATGCTCCACGTGGAAAATATTTGAGTTGAAATGGGCCAAAAAACTTCAAAATGCTTCCCGACTGCTTCCCCACTTTGAATTTTCAAATGCTTTGACTCAAACATGTGACATCACTCTATCCCCTGTGGGGTTGCGGATCAATTTATAACTTTGCTCCTTTTTCACAAAAAGGCAAAAAACTTCAAAATGTTCCGATGATCCACCTTTCTACCTTTTTCTTGAAAAATGGCCACGTGTCCATCTTTGGGGTCAAAGTAATAATTTTTCCCTTCCGCTTCATGTTTATTGAATAACCAATTAGATACTATCGGGGCCAGGGCCAATTTGGTATTTTTTACCAATGTGACAAAAGTGACAAGTTTTAGCAAAAAGACCCGCTGGGCCACATCTAATAAGAAAGGACCATGTTTCCATGGATGTTGGGACAAAAATTGATAAGGAAAACATGACTGTGGAAAAATAGAAGGAAGGGGAAACCATGAATTCCCGCCCAAATTACAAATTCTTTCTTATGGATAGAGAAATGGAAAACAATATTTAGACTCAATGTGATCCTCGACCAAAGCAAAGGACTGACCATGGAAAATAAATGAAGGAAAAATCCTTCACGCATCAATACAGGAGACAAAAGAAAAATTCAAACAATGCGGATTGAGACATTTTGAACAAATAGGGTGAAATTAAATTGAGCACCAACAGAGTGTATAAACATTCATTTCTTCATCAGTAAAGGTAATCGGTGGGAAACCATGAGCTTACCAGAAGATATTTGAGTCGTAAACAAAATAAGAATCACTAGAAATAGAGATGTTTCCAAAGGTCATGGGAAATGTGAGCAAGGAGTGATGGGCATCTATTGTGCCACCAATATAATCATGGCATGATTATCCAAGTGTGTGGGAAGAGCTACAAGGGGAGCATGCAAACAAAAACTATCAAGTGAAAAACCTTTAATGTGTATGATGATGTAGTATGAAAAGAACGATGATAGAGATGTGGTGAGTGAGGAGGTGGTAAAATTTCATTAAGTGTTATGCCAAACTGGACAAACTATCACATGTATAAATAGTTTTGAAACATGTGCGGTCCACTAGGATATCTTTGCTAAAAGGTCCGATTGATGAATAACGTACATGCATAAGGAGGTAAGTGAACATGTATTCACGAGGAAGAGGAGGATACAACATCAAAAATGTGGATAGATCTCTTATATAATACCATAACACTAGTAGATAGATGGTATTTAAACATGTATTCACCGGGCCATTGACCACAAAGGTTTCTTTGAAGTAGGAATCATCTATACCTAAAGGGGTAAAGTCAAGTTTCCTTAATGTTTCATCGGTAAGTTTAATAGCATCAACTTCGTCATCAACATCCTTAGATTCGTCCATGTGAACATTATTATGTGATATGGCATTATCAAGGATATTGCTAGGGATACCTAGGTGGAATAGTAGGGGTTATCGGAATCTGTGAAGGAGATATATTAGGAGGAAAAAACTATGTAGGTGGTAAAATCGTAGGGGTTGCGATAGGAAAAGGGACAAAAATAGGGGTGGCTAATGTAGGTGTAATAATATCGGTTGTGTGAGTGGAAATTGCTGGGGTGCTTAAAGTGGTAGGGGAGGAAGTCGAGCACTTGATCAACCAATATGAAATTTATCAATGCTACTATATGGAATGCGTTGTGGAGGTGGTATGGGCATAGAGGTAATGGGGTATATGCGACAATATTTGAAGGGTTCTAGGTCAGTAGTAATGGTGTGTTCATAGCCATCATGTAAAAACTTGACACACTAGTGGATAGTAGAGGGTACTGCGTGCATTGTGTGAATCCAAGGTCTAACTAAACTAAAAAGAGCCATTGATAACATATGATTTAGTGAGAACGGTTTTAGGTCCAACTCTGTATATGTAGAGAGATAGTTCTTAGAAGGTAAGGTATGAGTGGTAGAATCATAACCTCGAATGACGGTATAATTTTTAGTAACGAATTTTTTGGTAACACCTAAATTTTTTAAAAGGGAATGTGCACATAAATTATCACTTAGTCGTTTTCAATCGAACTTGCTTGATACAAGTTGTACTAACAATGACAAAGAATGAGTAAATGGGCACTTGGGTTATTTTTAGTGAAAGGTGAGGCATCGTCATCGGTGAAAGATATGACACGTAGTAGGTGGCGAAGGGACCATGATGAGATTTATAAAAGCTTCCGTGGAATTATTAGTTTAAATCTGGATGGCACAAAGGAAGATTTTAATGTAATGTGATAATCTGTACATTACACAACAAATCATAAAGGGATATCTTAGTGGGTGTATTCTTAAGTTTCTCAATGATGTCATAGCCCTTAGAAGTAGTAGGAGGAGGTAAAAATTAATGGGTGGGTAATAGATGCATGTGGAGCCGTAGGTGGATTGTGACAAGTACGACGAGTAGTAACAACATTAATGGATGAGTCAATCTTAGGTATAACAAAGTGAGGGGGAGTTGAGTATGTATCCCCATGAAATTAGGAATAGTAGTAACTATTATTATTACCTTAGTTGGCGTGAAGGTGGGATAAGAATATTGAGCCGTGACACGAGGGGAGAACGTTGAAATCGTCAAGTTCACCAAAATTATTAACTAAAAGTGACTAATATAGAATAGTGAAAAGTAGTTAATCTAATCTAGGAGGACAATATAATGCAATAAACAAATGTACTAAAATAATATATAAAATAGAATGAGTAATTAAACTAGATGAAACTAAAACCCTAGTATGTAATAAAGAAGAAGAAATGACTTAGTTGATATCTAGAGACTAGACAAGAGTGTCGAAGGTCTCACAAAAAATCAACAAACAGGGAATGACTATTCCGTAGTGCTGAAAATGATAGATTTTGATGATATGAGTGGAATGGGGAAACTGGAACTATACTAGGGCATCGACGGACACTTTGGTCTATGTAAAATATCTGAATTTGGTTTTTCTTATGCCGAAGATAGTATAGAACTCTACCTATCTATCACACTAAATTTTGTGTGTTGCATATTTGAATACTTGGAATATGCCAAGATGGATAAATGACATGCAAGACCCCAAAACATGCATCAAACCCTAAAAATGAAAAATCCATATGAAGTGGTTGAACTGTCCCCGCTTGTCACAAGGTCCCTCATTATGGTCTCATAGCTTTATATTTTTAGGTTTCTCTTGGTCCAATTTCTTTAATAACCCCAAAAATAACGACCTCCTAAGAGATAAGGATGAAAAATGGCTAGAAACAAAAAAAAGAAAAGGTGGGAAACTTCAAAAGGGACTATGGTGCCCATGGATAGCTCACTACGAAATATGGGTGTCCTAGTTAGGGCTAAGATGACCCGAGATCTTTGGAAATGGATGGATTGATAGATGCAATTGGTCACAAAATACAAAATAAAATAATAAAATGATCGGAAGGATTGCGAGTTAATGAGTACTTTATTTCCTTGAGAACCTTTTAAATAAAACTATGTGGATGAGATAAATAATTGCATAAAGTGCACAATTTTGTGATTACAAAGGCACATTATATGAATAATGAAGCTTAGAATTTATTTTTGTCTCTACCATTATTATTGAAAAAAGTGCTTTTCCACTATGAGTAAATACACTTCTTCTTCATCAAGATTGTTTAACTTGGCAATAGCTATGAATGTTTATGTTCCAAATATTATTTATAAGGGTAATGCAAGGTATTACAATTCCTTGTCATAGTCTTCACAAATTATTGGGAAAATTTATTTTGTAGGAAAAATATGGTACTTTGAGAACAATGTGGGGATGAATACTCTCCTATATTGTTAGAGAGAGCACCATTTCTTATTGTTCAATACCAAAAGGAAATAATGTGTACAATATCTAAATCATCTAATTTGAGAGGGTGGTATTTTATTCCCAATGAAAGGAATAGAAAATCGAAAGTGATATGAAATAAATGAAGAAATAAAATAGAGAGAATGACAAAGTGGAAAAATTACCTTTCAAATGTTAGAAAATTAATACATGTTTACTCAAACGACCACTTAATTGGTTATACGGTGCCTTCGTGGCATCCTCTTGTGAGATGGTTACTCCTTGAATTGTTTCATCTTGTATAAATTAGTTTGTTTCATTGATTTTCTGCATTGTCCTTGTTCTATCATTGGTATCGAGCACTTCTTTTCTCGGTGTGGGTACCAGATCGACATCGTATCTTGTTATATCCTTCCAAATCAATGTCTCCTTTTCATACGCTTCTCTAAATGTGTTAATGATTTTCATCCAACTGAAAAGGGGTATAATTATTTTGAATCGACGTGCGGTTGAGAGTTAAAGCTTCATGCCATAGAAAGAAAAGGTATCGGTAATGACCATGTTGAGTGGTCACCCGCTGCAATAGTTACCTTCATGTATAAGCCTGATATTAACATCAATGAGTATATGATGGAGAGTCTAACCCTTGAGGAGAAGAAAAACTGGGTAGATAACTCTCCTATAATGTTCCTTAAAATTGACGAGGATACCCATTGGGTTGGTTATGCATGATTCTGAAGCTTATGCCTTGCAAATATATTCACCAG
Organism: Taxus wallichiana var. yunnanensis; assembly: GCA_018340775.1. NCBI lineage: Eukaryota > Viridiplantae > Streptophyta > Pinopsida > Cupressales > Taxaceae > Taxus > Taxus wallichiana. The sequence continues at coordinate 231,915,689 of CM031237.1, read as the reverse complement.
TGAATGTACATAAGAGATGTAGAAGTGTTTTGAATCATTTTTCAAATGAGCCTCAAAGCCATATCCGTAACTAAGTAAAGAACTCAAGACAACAAACAAGATCTTTTTACCACAATTATTCTACAAAATTTCAACAATTTAAGAGAATTGTAGAAAATTCGTGGCATGTCTATAATAATTTCATAATTTATTTTGTAGGTTGTGTTAAATATACTTAGAAAAACTTGTAGAAAATCAACACTTCTAAATATTTATTATAGAAAATCCACATTTATTTATTTTTTAGATATATAATTTAAATAATTTCTACTACATTTATATTACTTTTGGGATAATTAAAAAAACTAATATAAATTATAATAGCATTGCAGAGATGCCACATTAAATAGTGCTTGAATGCTATATAATTGTTTTGTGGAAATGCCACATAACTAATTCTTTAGATTTTTAGTACATTTTAAGATGAAAAATATTACATTAGTAAATTCAAAGTACACAAAATATATATCTACATCACCATAATCATTCTACAAAATTTAAATAAATTAGGAGAATTGTAGAAAATTTGTAGCATTTCTATAGTGATTTAATAATTTAATTTTTTGGTTTGTAGGTGTTCCACAATTTTAATGTATTTATAAAATTTTGTAGAAAATTCATATTCATAAACATTCATTACGGAAATTCCAATTTTTTTTTAATCTTTTAGAAATCTAATTTCAATATATCTACCATATTTATATTGATTTTAGAAGAAAATTAAAAACTAATATAAATTATAACAACACTAACTAGAGATGCCACAATAAATAATGTTTGAATAACATTTATGGATTTATAAGCAACTCTATATTTAAACTTTTAATACATTTAAAAATAAAAAATATATATATATAATAATATATATATATATATATATATATATATATATACATATATATATATATATATATATATTATAGTTTTATTCAACACACACAATTTTTTATAGTTTTAAAATCCACATCTCTAAATGTTTTAAGTTTTTTATTATTTAAATATAATGAGTTCCAACAATATATACACACCACATTACCTAATATATGTGTTTATTATATTTTTCTTATAAATTCATACATATATTACATGAAGTATATATTCTTTTAAATATATATTTGTTAAATATGTTTTTAATTTAACTTGAAAATATTTATAATAAATTTTATTCTATTTATTAATTATTATGATATTAATATTAACATATATAATTAACAAATAAATATTTTTATTTTATTAATATTAAACTTAAAATATTTATGTTAGCTCTCTAATTACATGATTTATAGGACAATGTTATAGGTTTGAATAACATCTATTTTAACATGTTTTCTACAATTTTATAGGAGTTGATAAATGATAATAAAAACAAAATAAAAATAAAAATAAATAGTGTTTAAAGATTAAAATATTACCATGTAGTTTTAAAGAATAAATTGTAATATCAAATTGTAGATGATCCATGTTTTTGAGAAATTCGTCCATTCAATTATTTTTATTTCGACACCACATGTGATTCTTAGGCATCTTAGGTTACGGGGACTAAGTTACAATGTAATAAAGATTGTTTGTTGTGATTTGCTTTGTAACGATATTCCTAAAAAAATTGGGGCACTCCTAAATCGCGGAAATCATGAAGCATTTATTTAGGGATTTTTATTTTCCAATGATTTACTTACATTACGCAATTAGAGAAAGCCATTCACTACAAATTATTTTGCATGTTTCAAGTCTTCCTTCTTACCTTCTCATATATTTGGTGCAGCATTACATCGCGAAATGGTTTCATCCAAAAGACGAAATGGTTTTCAAGATTTTATGCAGGAATAATAAGCTAAATAATAGAAGGAAAATGTTTTTAATATCGATGAGTTAAATGCAGTTCTCTATAATCATTCAATTTTATAAGTATTTATGCAGATCTGCAGTTCCAATGTCACAGAATGATCATAATCTTACGTGTTATTAGCATTTACTTTTGGTTTCGCTGCACATTATTATTTTAATATTTGGGCCAAGGTTTTCTGCTGCCAATGATAACTTGGGAACTAGGAAGATCCATGCTGCATAATCAACTGATATTACTCGAACTATTGTAACTGTGTAAGCAATTAGAATCAAATCAATTTTGGGGATTTGTTTTTTTAGTTTATATTCATAAATGGTATTATTTTTTCTATTGTGGTATAATTTGGCTCACATGGTTTGGAGCTTAGTGTGGGCCAGACATAGATGGCCTTAATAAAATAGAGAGGAACTTGGGCTATTTTGACAGTGCATAAGAATGCATTCACATGAAACATGGTGCGTCAATACAAAGAGGACTTTTAGAAACATTTTGAAGCTTCGAGTTGATGGATGATGCCAATAATGTGAATATGATTGTTCATTCTGATTTTGATGTTATTCAAGATATTCACACTATGTACATTCTATATACAAAACTCTTCATCGTGCCTTCAAACTGCAAGTCTTATGTGAGGAGGATCGGTCTGGATTTTGACGTTCAATGTCACATGTTACAATAATCTTATTTGACGGTCTAAAAATTATATGGATGTCATTTGACATTCAAAATATAATATGCACGTCGAATTTATTTTTATAATAACTATTACAAAAAACAAAAATTGAGTAAAATTTTACATCTACAAGATTGAAAAAATAACTTTAAATAAATTTCTAAAATGAAATTGATTAAAATAATATAAAATTAAATGCATAATATTTCTAGATATTTAGTAGAATATAAACATCATGTGAAATAAAACATCACTACAAATTTTATTTAAATAAAATGAGTTTATCAAAGAGCTAAAACTTACATTGATCAATCATGCTTTCACAAAATATTTTGTGACCTTCTTTGCTTTTCCCCTCTCCAATGTCATACACTTTCTCCAAGTCGATTATAGAAGGATTGGGTCCATTTAGTGATAATCGCATGAGTGCATCCAATTTTATGATTTCTAGCTTTGATCTTCGTATATCTTTAATTAGGTTTTGCTTTGAAAACCCTCGTTCACATGTTGTTGTACTTGCCGGAATCACAAGTATACTCTGCCATAGTTTTAACATGTTTGGAAAGTTGGTTTGCCAACTTTTAGAAATACAAAAATCCTCCATGCTTCTCTAATAGAAAACCCTCACATCCTTGTGGTGGAGTGTATCAATAAATTGATGCAACTCTTTTTACAAGCCTCGATGTCAAATGATGGAATGTCCATCCCTTCATTACAAACAATCTATTATAAATGTTGGAAAAGTTTTTCAAGCCAACTCATTGAATTATTTTCTCTAACCAAAACATCATGTGAATAGTTTGAGGGACTAAACAACTTGACTGCATTGAAAATAGAAAGATCAGAAACCTTGCATTTAGACAATCTATTAGTCTTTGAACATAATCTTTTGTAAGTTGTATGCAACTTTGTAATGTGCCATCAATACAAGGATTGAAACGTTGCTTTTGTGTATTAAGAATATCACCATGTGCATTGGGAATAGATGTGTAAAGTAATTCATGTTTGTGAACTACTCCTCTTTTATCGCTTATTTGTAGATAGCCAAACCGAGATGCCTCCAATTTTTTTGATAAGTAACAAGCACCATTTGGAAATGAATTATTATTTAGAAATATTCTCCTTAGAGTATTAATAGTGGCATCAATATTAGCTCCAAGAGAAACTTGACATCAATGTGCTCCACTTGAAATTCTTTGTTTAACTTGTTAAGTTCACACATAACATCAACAAGCATGTGCAAATAATACTTGAACAAAAAATATTCTTGCCTTATCATACCATGGTTCTTTCTTCTCACTTTTCCACGAAGTCATTATAGCATGCATCAATGCCACTAGCCTTTCAATAACTTGTCCCTAGATAAGCATCCGAATCCATAAATTTGAAGGCACTTTGGAGAGTTTCTAGTTTCATAAGTTCTTGTAATGCAATCAGTTCATTAATTCTTTTTGTTGAATTTTGAACCCATGAATAAACTTTATTTGCCACTTTCTCAACAAACACTAACTCTGGTATCATTTTAGAAGCATCTGATGCAGCTAATGCCTCACGATGAGCAACACAATGAACAACTATTAAATTTGGCACATCTTTTTTTAACAAGGTCATAAATCCATTTTCATTTCCCACCATAGAAGAAGCACCATCCGTAGAAACAACTATCAATTTTTTGTTCAAAATATTCTATTCATTTCTTAAACCTCTTGTAGTGCATCATATATTGTTCTTCCTTTTCCATCACCAAGACTAATAAGTTTCATGAATTGAAGAGACTGGTGATCCCAATCCTTGTGAATCTAGAAATGTTACATAAACAACAAGATGTTTATTAGGCTACGATTAGTGCTTTCATCTAACATGAAAGAGATATAAGGACTCTCATTCATCTTCAAGATCTGTATCTCTTCAAGATATTTAGATATAGAAAAAATAAATTGATTCACTACCTTTCGGTTTGTATATGATGCATAGTCTTTATTCTTGGGCATACATGATGTATCTAATGACATGACAAGTGAACAAAGAGAGTAACATGTAGACAAAGATAAATCTTTTTGTAACCAAATATGCCAACTTCATGGTTTTGATAATTCTATGCTTGTTAGAATCATCAATATGTGTTATATGTTCTGAATAGATCTCACCTTTTACTGCTTATCACATACCCATTTTTCCTATGATAGTTTGTGAAGGTTAGATTTCTCATGGGTTACACTTGCATCTTTCTCGCATGCTTTGTACAACCATCTCCTATTCCCATGGACCTCGGTGCTCTATATGTTTCACACCATTCACACTTCATAAAAGTTTTATCCTCATGGATAGTTTTCTTTAACCATGTATACTTATTTTCCCACTCTACTTTATAAACTCTCTTCAATTTATGTTTTACCTCTTTGCCAACAATATTGTTTGTTTCACCTCACCTCCCATAATTTCTATATCTTCATTAAGATCTTCATTCAAATCAATATTAGGTCGAAATTCAGAAATACCTTCACGTTGAAGATCTTGAGATGGAATTGACCATTTAAACATTTGGTTGATTGTCCTTTGTTTCTTCTTTCTTTCTGACATTTTACAAAACCTGCAAAATCAATTTAAATGTTAATTTCTTTATAATAATGCACCACAAATTTTGTATCTAAAAATGAAAATCATTCTAATGTAAATCTTGATAAAAATGAATGAACAAAAAAGTGAGAAGGGCCCACGGAAAAGTAATATTTAATTGTTGGAAATTTAATAACTTTAATTTTTAAAACAATTACAAAAAGAGAGAATTTCAACACAATTTTAATGAAATTTTCATAACTATAACAAATAAATCTTTGGACTCGTAATAGATAAGAAGTTTACTAGCAAAGTGTAAAGTAGTTCCCAACTTCCCCCTAGCATGAAGCCTATGCATAGGTTTGAAAGTGATTTCCAAATTCTGGCAGCATGAAGCCTGTTTACAGGTGTGAGACAACTACAAGGATCACATTGCCAAAATCCAGTTTCATGGTATTGGTATGTAATCTGCTATAGAAAAGACTTTAAAAAATTATAAAACTACAGAGATTAATTATGTAGTTAATAAGACTCGACTTGGGAAGATCTTACCATAGTAAAAACAATTTTAGGAGTATGAACGGATCTAAAGAAGTGCCAATTTACCGCTGCCAACAATATCTTTGTGTTGAACTTGAATGGTACGCTGCATGCAACATGCTATGCCCTTTCTTTTAGCCATTTGTGTGTTTCACTACAACTCCGCCAAGCTTTGCAATTGCAACAGTCTAAGGTTTTATCCCATTCCATCTTCCAAGTTCAGAACTTTAGACTTAGGAGTGCTATTTATCCTCAAATCACGTCTGTAGAGCTATGTATTTATTTTCACATCAGGATATTCTTTCCCCTCGTAGAACTAAGGACCATGTTATGGAATTTTTTCCTCCAAAAACCCATTACTTGTCACTAATCTAGAATATTTTTCTTGCAGATATATGTATAAACTTGTAAAGCAAGGAATGCATAATATAGGTGTCAAGACCAGTATTCGTCCAATCTTTTCACTGTAGTAGAAGGTAATAGAATGGCTTTGCATGCATGCTTATAGGAAAGCTTTACAGAGGAAACAATTGAGTTAGAGGAATCACGGAGGCTGGAGATCAGGGAAAACTAAATTAAAAAAATCCATATTCTAATTTTTTGTTTGAAATTACCGCTTGGCTTTTTGTATTTACAATTTTATGGTGACAAAAAGCAATGTATTATGTAACCGTGGATCATATTCATAGATGGTCATGGATAGTTACTAAGTTAGTAATTTATAATCTACAGTTTCTAATTTTGTTTCATAGTTTCTATTTCATACTCATGAAAAAAGATAACAAGATTCCTTCTTTTTTTTTTTCTAAATATTTATAAATTTTGATTTTTATTTATATTAGATTTTTGATAAATTTCAAAATATATATAATATAATAAGTAATTTAGTAACTTTTATATATATATATATATATATGATAATTTTACCTGTCAAGCATGACAGTCATATATTAAAAACGACTGTATTTTCACATCTAAAATGACTAAAAACGTCAAAACACCTTGCAAAATCTAAGCCTGCAGGGGACTAACCCTCTTGGCATTTCTTGGAGTCTTATTAAATTAAGAGAATAAACTTGTAAACTGATTAAAAAAACGTTTAAAGACTATTTCAAAAAGCGTTTAAACTTGCCTCTCAAAATCTTGGCTGTCATACATAAACCATCTACGGCGGTTGTAGAATGTTTCAGAGTCAAAACATATACCTAATAATGTAGATAAACATATGCGACTGATTCTTTATCCGCGTGTTTTCCTTCTTATGTATCCCTGGTATAAATAGGTCATTATACCATGAATTCAATCAACCTCATCCTTGCAACACCAGTTGCTTTCATCAAAACAACTTGAGCCAATTTACTTCTAAGCAGAAAAGAGAAATATAGTTTTTCGGGAGATTAATAATTGACGGCCAAAGGCAGTGGTTCTGGTTCATAGCTCAAAATGAAGAGTTCAATACATTTCTCGGTTCTAGGATTCCTGTTGTTAACGTACTCATTATTGACAGCTAATGGGCAGGCGAGTGGGCTGAAGGTGGGTTATTACCGCCATACATGTCCTCAAGCCGAATACATAGTGAAGAAAACAGTCTCCAAAGCTTTAGAAGCAGATCCTACATTAGCGGCTCCTCTTATCAGGATGCATTTCCACGACTGTTTTGTGAGAGTAAGTCTACATTAATCCATTTCCGCCATGAGTAGAAGTATGATCTGGTAGAAGAATATAATCATATGATTATCTGTGCAGGGTTGCGATGGATCAATTCTTATAGACTCCACGCCTGGAAATAGAGCAGAGAAAGAGTCGCCTGCAAATTTCCCTAGCCTTCGAGGGTTTGAGGTTATAGATGAAGCTAAGCGGGATATAGAATCAACGTGCCCTCAAGTCGTGTCATGTGCAGACATAATTGCATTTGCTGCAAGAGATAGTGCGTATAAGGTTGGTCATTCACTTGATCTCATTGCAACCACAAGCATTCCCGTATTCATAAATCCTAATTAAATTACACATATAATTAAGATATATCTAACTAACCTTTTATCCCGTAACATTGTTTTTGCAGGCTGGTAAAATTAATTGGCAGGTCCCGGCCGGTCGCAGAGACGGAAGGATTTCTAAGGAAGAGGAGATCATAGGGAATTTACCACCTCCATTTTTCAACGTTCAGCAATTAACCGATTTGTTTGCGCAAAAAGGCCTCTCACAGGAAGACATGGTAACTCTATCAGGTAAGTTATACTAGAATTATTAAGGCTGTGTTGCAGCAGGGGAAATTAATATCGATATTGACATTGAGAAATGAACAGGTGCACATTCAATTGGTGTGTCGCATTGTTCGTCATTCCGTGATAGGCTTTACAACTTCAACAATACCGGTCTTCAGGATCCCACTCTCGACGCTCAACTGGCTCGGCGACTGAGGCTTACATGCCCACCTGCTGATACTCCTGACCCAACCGTGGCTTTGGAGCCCATCACCCCGACCAAGCTGGACAACAGATATTATTCACAGCTTCACAGAAACCGCGGATTATTGACATCGGATCAAACCTTACTCACAAATCCCTCCACTCGCACTATGGTGAATACTAATATTAAGAGCCCATCAATATGGCGCAACAAGTTTGGAGAAGCCATGGTCAGGATGGGGAGCATACAGGTGTCCACTGGATCCCAGGGTGAAATCAGAAGGAACTGCCGCATTGTGTTGTGACCAACATATTCATCTCTCGTTGCTTTACAAGGATTCATTCTTTCATCCATTTGCTCGCTCTTAACACTTGGTACAATTCTTTTATTCTTTCATTCTCTCCCGAGTCAAATAAGACTCCCACGAGGGAACCCAGAGATTAATGCCATTCAATTTTGCTACCCCTAAATATACATTCTTTAATTATATGGGGTTCTTTCCTTTGTTCATTATATGGATTGGATATAGCGTTGAAGGAGTCGCCTATCTCCCTATTTAGATACTCGTTTTAAAGTTTACCTTTTCTACGTTTACTATATTATTTTAATATTGTAAATGTTTTACCCTTGTTAAATTCTTCTCTTATAGATAAAGACAAGTAATAAAACTAAACTCCTTTAATGTTAAACGAATCTAACATTACCTATTTCATTACTTATTTCTCACAACATGTATAGGCATATTAATCCCTGAATTATGTTCAAACCTAATTGAAACAATAACTTCACTTAATATTTATGGCTTTTATAAAAAAATACAAGGAAGAGGCTTCATTTATATTGGTTGGATAGAATCCAACAAACCGTAGAGAAGAAATTGGAGTGCTTGTTAGAGACGTATAAATTTGTATGTGATGAGATTGATCATAATAATAATAAGTTGGATGATGATATTCTCAAGCGACCAAAAGTAGTTTGTATGGCGACGAGCGCCTCAAAAGTATGCTAAACATTATGACATTCTCCGGGCACTTAAGAGCAAAAATACTGGTGATAGAAGACGTTGTTAAAGTTTTGGAGGTGAAAATTATTCCATGCATTAGATCTTTCAATGAGCATCTTATTTAATTAAGAGATCACTTGCAACTACGTCCTTCAGTTGTTGAGTGTGAATCGGCTACCAAACACATCCCGAAAATATCCTTCTTTGAAAGATTAATAAATTGTGGGGTAGAGCACGTAACTATTCAATGTCGAGAAAAATGAGGCCTTCCATATCTGCTCTGATGCCATATTCGTATCCTTTAATCTTGCAGGTACATGACAGTGTTATGAATTTTGAAGATAACAAAGGAATTAAAACAAGTGTTTTTCTTAGATCACAAGTTCCAAGAATCCAAGAGCATGACAACGAATGCCAACAACAAGACTAATATTAAGGAATCAAGGTTAATTGTAGAAATTTTCCTCTACTGTACCAAGAAAGGATATGACAACAATGATATAACCATTTTGACAATGTACAAAGGTCAGATGAGTGAAATTCAGTAAATACTCAAGAACCGTAATCTTAGCAGAACTCAAACAGGATTGATGCTGAAGCATTAAAGACTCCTAGAGTATGTTTCGTGGTTAAATTTCAAGGAGAGGAATGAAAAACTAATATATTATCTCTTGTAAAGAGTAACAAAGTGGTATGGGTAGTAGGATCGAAAGGGAGCGTCATGTTTCTCAAAGTTTTGATAGCCAAAGATTATAGGCAGGTGAAGAATCACTACTGGAGAAAGGATCATTTACCCACAATGTTATCCACAAACTAGTCATTTTGTAGAAAAAATGCGAATTATCAAAATAAAATGGAAATACTTTATTAAAAAAGAATATGAATATTCCACGATTTTATCAAATCACATTTAAACTTGTGGAATAATAATATTCTAATATTTAAATCCTAAAAAAACTATATTTACTTTCAAGTTTTGAAAAATAACATAGTTTTTAAATTATAATTGTCATAATTACACAACCCAAATATAATGTATCACACTTCTAGTTTTTCGCACAATTTTAAAGTTCATTCCAATAATATATATTTATAACGCCCATGTAAAACAACACTCGAGACCAAGAAACAACCTAGGTTTAGTTAGTAAAATTATGGAATAAATTTTGATAGGAACTCGCTTTTGGCAAACGAGGACTTTATGGAAAGCTCTCGACGTCCTCTTTGTACCAAAACCTTAAAATTTTAGTTTGGATAAAGTTTTAGGGGTCAATTTTGAGAAAACATTTTTTTGTCACTAAACAGTGAACTGGGTATTTTTAACTTATAAGATTTGTTCTAATCCAATATTCTTTCTTTCTCAACATGCCAACCAGACATGGAGGATTTTACTTGGAATATTTTAGGATAGATTACTAGGTTAAAAAGTTTGATTGATTTGCAATTGAAAATTATCCATTTTATATAGCAAGAAGTCTCTGATTTTGCCTTTGCCGATTTGAAAGGTTCTATAAACAATTTTCATAAGTATTTTAGTTTGTTTGGGGTTGTTTTGACCTTAAAATAAAATTTGATATTTCATTTTGTCATCTTTGATGTTGCAGGGTCATTTTGTTCAATTTCGATTAATAATTGCACAAGATATAAAAATTATCTACAGAGCTCAAATTTGAATAGATTTATTTACATTTACCAACTCTAAACTATGAATTCATTCCATCATAATCTAACATACTAAGTTGATTTAAATCAAGTGTGCAAAAGCCAAAAGATACAGTTCTGCTTTCTAAATTATCATACTTTTCAAAAGAACAGAGTATTGTAAAATTTCTTTATACGTATTCCACTTTTCAACTTTCTAAACAAAGATTTCATAGTGCTTTTAAATTATCGATTCAAATATAACAATGCCATTTGAGGAAAGTAATACAATCTTCTATTCATTTAAAAAGATATCTTTACAACTTCCTTCTTTCATTCCTTAAATACCACAACAGAATACAATTTTCTTCTCATTCATTCAAAAAAATAAAATAGAGTACATCTCTTTCACATTTCGAGTTACAAATTTCATAGCCAATACAAAACATCTTTCCATCACAAATAATATACAAGGTTATCCACTTCAAAGTGGGAAAAGGGTTACAATAAGAAATAATCTCAACAAGGACTATCAAACTTGTCTTTTTCCTCTACTCCAGAACAACAACATGAAGATCCTTTTCATATTAAACCTTTCGTTAAGGGAAAGGATCAAGGTGTTTTTTTTCCAATCAAGAATCTTAGTAAACCACTACAAATACAAGAAAATTTTAAAGTGTTAATCACTATGTTTTGTGTGTTGGGCATGTTAGGGATACTTTTAGTTGAGGTGTTCAAAGCATTCATACCACAAATTTCGCATAGATTAACCATGAACTATAAAATATAAACATGTAGAGGTCTCAAATATATTAATAACTTAGAGACATGAATGATAGTCAACCACCTCTATTGCAACTACATCATGCAAATCACATGAATTCTCTTATTCTAGCAATAGGTGGAGAAACATTCACAATATTTACAGTAATAGAATTATAAATTTGATCCCTTTAGAATGTAAATTAAAATAAAACTTTTATACTAAAATAACGGCATTGATGCACCCATATTGCACTTGCATAGTGTTGGATCCTAAAACATCCACTCGATAGGAATTTTCAGATATAATATTAGAAGTTATACAATCGAAAGATAAGATAGAAGATTATGAAAAAATTAAATGGTTAGAAGCACCAAAAGTATATATCCTTATATCATTTGATGTAGAGTATGAACTAAGGGAGACAAGTGATGATGTGAACTATAGATAAATTAGTTTTCCTCTAGATCCCTACTTTCTAAACCTACTTAATAAAGCTAAACATATCAACATTAATTCAACTCATTTTTGGTACAAATATAAATCCTCTTCCTATTTATATCTAAAATATTTATTTATCATGTTTATATGTCTAAATTTTATGAAGAACCAAGAAAGGTGTATATAGAAGAGCTAATAGCACTTGAAGGGATAATGTAACATGTCTAATAAATATATGAGTATATAAAGAAGTTTATTGTAAGTTTAACTCTTTATATCATAAATATTTAAGCATTTTCATATTAATTTATTGTCAAAAATCCAAAGTGATAATGTGAATAGTGTGAAAAGGATGTTCAACAATATGTATTATGAGTGTGAAAACATAGTGCATTTGCATTTGGAACATTATTAATGATTTTATTATTAATGAACGTAGTAGTACTATGTATAGGTATACTAGTAGTATTATTTCCAATAAAAACATCTAAATGATGACTATAAGTAGGAAGAGGAAGCGAAAAACGAAAAGTGACTAAATATTGAATAGTGCAATGTAGTTAATCTAATCTAGGAGAAAAGTATAATGTAGAAAACAAATGTACTAAAGAATTACATAAACTAGAATGAGTAATTAAACTAGATGAAACTAATAACCTAGTGTGCAATAAAGAAGAAGAAATGACTTAACTAATATCCATGATCGGTGCAGTAATGTCGCAGTCCTGCACAAAAATCAGGGAACTAGGAATGACTATGTAGTAGTGCTAGAAATGATATATCTGGATGATGTGACTTGACTAGGGCACCATCGAGTGCTTTGGTCTACTATTTGGGTGCCCTGGTCTATGTAAAAGCTTCGAATCTAGTTTTTACAAGGTCAGTAAGATAGTCTAGAACTCTTTCTTTCGTAGCACTAAATTATGTGTGTTCCACTAAATATTATGAATATGCCAAGATGGATAAATGACTTGCAAGACCCCAAACAAGCATCAAACCCTAAAAAGAAAAATGCATATGAAGGGGTCAAACTATCCTCAATTACCACGAGGGTGTACTTACGATTGAGCGTTGCACTACATCTCGCACTCCAAGTTACTCGTGTACAAGTGTGTGTGAATATGTCCTAGGTTGATCTTTTTCCAGTCACACTTTGTGAAGTAATGACTAATAACTATGTGTAGAAAATGTAATAAAATGTGTGCATGGAATAGAATAGAATCCCTCCCCTATAAAGTGTGTGTTGATGCAGATCTCCTAGCTTGTGCCTTGATGATGATGGAGCTATGTGGATGTCAATGCAATAGATGGATGCAACTCTAGATGGCATGATAGTAGATAGTGATGCTAGGTCCCTCATTATGGTCTCATAACTTTATATTTATAGGGTTCTCTTGGTCCAATTTTATAATTAACCCAAAAACTAACCTCATAAGAGATAAGGATGAAAAATGGCTAGAAAAGATCCAAGAAAAGGCGGAAAGTGCAAAAGGGACTAGGTCACCCCAAAATGGGACTAGGGCGTCCACAGACACCCTAGTACAAAATATGGTTTCCCCAGTTAGGGCTAAGACGATATAGGATCTTCATAAATATGATGGATAGGTATATGCATTTGTTCAAAAAATCTGAAATAAAATAATAGAAATGACCAAAAAGATGAGGGTTAATTATTACTTTCTTTCTTTGATAACCTTCTAAATAGTATTATGATACTGTGATAAATAATTGCATAAAGTGCATGATTTTGTGACTACATTTTTCCCCCACTTTATGTTGTTGAGTGGAAAGCTTGGTAACATAAAGTAGATAGAGATGCGTATCTCGACGCTGCTATTAAGTGATGAAGAAAGTGTGTTGAAGGAATATAAAAGTGTGAAATGATAAAAATATGGAGTGTGGAAACTATAGATGAAAAATGATCAAAGAAAAAGTGATGAGATTGAACCTAGGGCAAAACACATATGTGTAGTTACCACAATGTATACTGTTTGGTTAGTAAAACATGTATAATATTGTAGAATGTTGTTGTTGTTTCCCCATTTGATTTCTTGTTTCTCATACGGTCGGACCTTTAAGGAGAAAATGCTCAAGTAGTCAAATATGTATGTATATAAGTGTGCAAATGCTATGTAAAATACACATGTAAGTGTAAAATATGCAGAGTGTAAATGTAAATGGAAATATAAAAGAAACATGTGTACTTAATCCATGTCAAGGAAGAGTGTAAAATGATATCCTATATTACGAGTTTTTGGGCGATCTCATGCCACCTTGGTCAAGAAGTGTAGGGAAGACATGCACTATGTCCTCTAAGATCTAACCGCTTTTGTTCAAATGTGTGTAAAGATATCTCTCGTATCTTGTCTTGGGTTTTTAGGTGATCCAATGCCACCGCCCAAAAAAGTTTAGGGAGGAAATGATCCGTGTCCTCTAAGCTCTAACTACTTCCCGTAAATGCTAATGACACCATGTCTTGTAAAATTCGTTGTGTATGGGGTTTGTAGATCGATCCGAACCCACTCCCTAAATAGAACTAAACCAAATTAGTGTAGAATGTCCGTGTTAGTATGTAGAAACCCCCAAATGATTCCCCCTTATTTTTGGGTGCATGTGACATCATTGATAGGAGAAATGTTTCCCAAAAGAGGGCCAATCAAATATACACTCGAAACCATGAAAATTAATTGGAAAACCTAAGGCACAAATGTTGACAATTTTTGCACTTGTGCAAAAATGGGTAACTTGAAACTTTTTCATTACGATGAAATTCATGGGTGAAGTATACCTAAACTAAGGGATTTGGATATCATTTGTTATCGCTGAATTAGTTATAAGATTAATTGAAATCTGCAAATAGTATGTGTGTCGTTATTGCAATGTAACAAATCACATGTTCTCGCAATCTTATGATACTTTCAAGCAAAATAACATAAGGGCCCCGAAGGACATCCGTGTTGTCTTAATGAAGACACCAAATTACAGAGTAGGTGAATTGTTGAGTTTTACGACAAAGAAACATAAGTGCAGATTAAAAAAAATCTTCATTACTAAATGTTACAAGTTCTCATTGATGTTCTTTCCTTCATGATTAAGACATTCAATTATATGAATGAGTTATTTAGTTCATCATACAATCCATACGTAAAGATGAAGTGCAGAAGAAATATACAACTCATTTACGAATTCAATGTTTTATTCACAAGGAAGGTCAAATGTTTCCCACACAAGCCGTGGGACATGACTAAAAAGTAATGTACATCTACTGAAGAAAGAGGTACACATGCATGAAATAGAAAGCAAAGGAATATGAGTGAACCCATCATTACCTTTGTATATTCTTCATTGTGTAGAGCATCTCCTCACCAGCTCTTTTCATCGTCAAGGCATGGTACCTAAAAAGTAAAAGAAATGAATCATCAATAAAGAGCTTAGGGTTAATCCATATTCCTACACCGCCTAATTCGCAGCATATGGAACTTTAAGCAACAGAGATACAACTTTCTCAAAGATCAGATTGCATAGCTCACTCGTGAGTGAAGAAAGAGAAAAGAAAAGAAGAAAACATGGACATAAGAGAGGCCAAAAGCCTAAGTATTTTCTAACTATTTTCTTAAGTGTGCAGGTATAGGTTGCAGCCAAGGAAAAATAGACAAGTCATAAGTGCATGCAGAAAAAGGAATGAAGATAAGATTTTGGAAATTTTTTTCCGTATTCATCATGTAGAATCAACATTTCAAATTTTCCATCATACATATAAAGTCAGTAATGAAGCTCAAATACAAAGAGTGAAGGAAAAGAAATGGAACTACATTATTTTGACAAAACTTAAATTGTTCAACATACGGGAATTTGTGAAACAGAGTTTCTAGAAATAATATGTCCAATGTAGAGTTACAGAAAAGTGAGGAATCAAAGTAAAACTCATAATTTTACAATATGGAGCCACCCTATAGCACTGTTTTTCAAGAATAAGAGTTACATTATTTTCAGATAGTCAAGAACATTGATACAGTCAAGCAGTCAATAGATAAATTTTTCAGAAACATTCAAAGCTCACCAAGTTCAAAGATGGTGTTTTCATAATAAGTAGTGCAATAATTCAGGGTAAATATCAAAGTAAGACCACTATTCTAGTTCTAAAAGACAAGAAAAAAATGAAATAATTATTTTGGAAACGAGATTTTGGTATTTGAACAGTAACTCTAGAATAGAGGGATTACAAAATAGAAAATCGAAGATCCATATTTACTCATCTTAGAGCACTAGTTTTCAGCTTTGGCATTGAGATAAGCACAACTTACAAATCTTTAATACAAAAAGGCATGCTACAAATATCATCATTTTAGGAGAAAATCAAAGTAAGAATGAATTATCGTGTCTTGAGCCAAAGGGGAGACACCAAGTAACCTTACGAAGCCACCAATATTACAAAAGTTATAGTACAATAAACCAATTGCATTCAAACACTCATCTCATGGGGAATTTCAATGTTCAAGTGATCTCAGATCGAAAAGGATTAAAGCAAGTATTCTCAAAGGGGTGCTATAGTTTTTCAAAGAATCAAGTTGATCTTGAATAATGAATTATAAATGGATTCTCTAGAATACAAAACCGAGGCAAAGATTTCAGAATAGACCTAAAGTAATATATAGAACCTATATTTGCCGAAAAATCATAACCATCATTTCTACAATATTCTCAAAAATGCAAATGAAATAACAATTGTCCTAAGGTTAAAGCATAAAGAACTCATACAAAGAATGAGCGGAAGAAAGTATCCAAAATGAAGAAATTACTTTATCTCCACCACAGGAAAACAAAGTAAATACAAATCCTCTACAGATACAAATATCAGAGAGGAGTGTGGATCTGGGTCAATAATCGAATAACCCATGAATGGTTGTCAGTAGATTAGGTTTGAATCAAAATGTCAAAGATAAACTATGCAACCTACCACATGGGCCAACAATTTGAACCCAAATTAAAATATTGCGCTAGTGTAAAAAGAAAATCCAACAGAGTTGAGGTACCCATCAACAATTATTATTCTTATGACTAAAGGTAAAGCGAAACAGTCCCGGTGGAGAAGGGTAAACATTCACCCATAGAGTTTTCTCTTGACATCACGTCTACTCGAGCTGAAACTTTGAATCAAAGACACTACAGTGTGTGAAACACAAATACCCAAATCAAAAACATTATATTTAGAGTTAAGGGCAGAGTAAGGTTGCGATGACAATGGAACCCAAATGGATTTCGAGCACAGAAAATGCAAAGCTTCCAGAGAATAGAAGAGGTTCAGATTTCAACAATGGTGGCAGAGTTAAAATGGAACACCATAAGCCCAAATGATGGTCATTTTTTAGAACTCGACTGGGAAAACCCTTATCTAACTCTCCAAGTTAGTCAAACCAAGGATCTCTAAAAAATGACAGATGAAAATTACCTAGAATGGAAATCATCCAACAAACCCTTCACAACCGTTCAAGGTAAGCTAACAGAAGAATTACAGAGATCATAATAATAAAATACAGTACAGCTTTCAAGTGAATGTGTTCTTCTTTTACGACACCCATTGAAGATAAATCTGGCCCAAACCAGTATTCAAAAGTCATTTACCTTGTTATAGCGAATGAGCTTGAAGATTTCAACCATGCCGGCTAACTCGTAGACATCAAGAACCAAACATAACTGATTTAATTAATGGCAAACAAGTCTTCTTCAAAACCCTCGCAAAACTCCAATAGACCATCAGTGTCTAAAGAACAATAATGTTGGCCACCTTCACATTCCTACACAGAGAGCTCAAAAAGAAGAAGAATGGCTACGAATATACTAGATACAAAGTCACAAAGGCCCCACAGGCTAGGGAAATGCTTAAAGTCGAGCTCGATTCTTAGAATAATGGCGTCAAAGAAAATTTTTCTTGGGCTTCACCCGCAGAGTGAAAGTCCAAATGAAATGATGTTTAGGGTTGAATTGATCTTATAATGCAAACTTGAAAGATGAAATAGCAGAATTTAACCACAATTTAAAGATCAACGATAAAAAATGACAAGTAAACATATAAAAGGCCAAAGATCAAGCTCAGAACAATGCAAACCACGGTTAAAATGTATTTATGACATGAAAGAAACCCTTAAATCATGCTTTGAAGATCAACAATAAAAATTTGACAAGTACAAAGATTAACGCTCACAAATGGATCATCAGAATCAATGCAAAGTAGTCTATGTGAAATGGTGGTTGTTGACCAACCTATTCAATTGCCAAAATTTGAAATTGTAAAACTTCCACCGCAGCCGGATAAGGACATGTGTCATCAACATAATAGAAGCGGAAAAGTGGAGGTCGGTCCATTTTAAAGTTTTGAAATCTTTTTGAAAAGTTAAAATTTCAAGCTTTCATCCGGCAGGATCGAAGGCCCGAGAAGTACATGTGTGATCATTACAACAAAAGCGGAGGCCGGGGATATTTTAAGTTTAAAATTTTTTACAAAAAGGTTAAAAGTTCCAAAAATTTCCCGTAATCCTGAGCCTCCACAGCTGAAACGCTAAACCGCAGGTTGAAGATCGATGAGTGAAGATGAAAAAGTACACAGATCGATGGCCCAGAATGATCAACAAATATCAAAGCAAACTCAATTTGAGTTACATATGTCAATGACAAAGTTACTTAGGGGTTAGTAATCGTGGGGAAGGGTCCGACTCAACGTTTGAATAAAATTATCATTGCATTGAATTTCAAAGTCCAAACTATAGTCATTTCTAAACAATGCAAAAATTCCATCATCCATGCTTATCGAAAAGGTGAATTTTGAAATATGCCAAGGCCGAAAAATATGGGGTGGCAACTATACACTATAGT
Organism: Taxus wallichiana var. yunnanensis; assembly: GCA_018340775.1. Taxonomy (NCBI): domain Eukaryota; kingdom Viridiplantae; phylum Streptophyta; class Pinopsida; order Cupressales; family Taxaceae; genus Taxus; species Taxus wallichiana. The sequence continues at coordinate 231,896,908 of CM031237.1, read as the reverse complement.
ACGCTACATAAAGGTGGCCAAGTATGGTAGTGTGAAGGTGGTCCCCACTTCAAGAATTTAGAATTGAGTTGCAGAGTATCACTTATGTGACCATTTTGAAGGAGATGTCAAGATCAGAGACAAGGGTGGTCCCCACTAAATGGATATTTGGATGAATTATTTTGCAAAGTATTGCAATTAATGTAATTTTTGCTCAATACACAGGAGTATTTTTGTATGCCTTCACAATAGGACATAATAGAGAAGAAGATAGAGTTGCATGTTCATGGAGAGAGACTTACCTAGCAAGCACTCTTATTTTTAGCAAATTATTCATCCTTATCTTCTTAAAAATAGAACCAGTTGACTGTATTGTAATTAAGGCTAATAATGCCTATTTGTAATTGTATGCTCTATATTAATTCCTTTATTTATTATTAAATAAAGGATAAAAATAGAATGAATGGGTGAGTACAAGCCTTAGGCTATTTGTAGGAAGAGGGTGAATTTTATTTTTGCTATATATTGTGTTCCTTTCTGCAAAGCACAAGGGGGGCGGCTCGAGGACTTTTGGATATAGGAGTACTTGAATCAATTTTTTTCAGCTTTTGTCTTTTGAGTGTGAAGAATTTTTGTCTTACTAATTATTTGCAGCCTTGTGTATGTTTCTATTAGTCTTGTGAATGCAAATTCCCGATAAATCATCTTACCCCTGCCGCAAATTCAAGTATTTTCTCGCATAATTTTAATGTGCATGTTAACTTATTAGTTATGTTGTGATATTTTTCCCTCGCACGTACAACAAAGTGTTTGCCCTTAATTTCACTGTAGAAAACTATTGGCTCGTGCATAAAAATCCTTCACATATCAATTGTGCATATACTCACCAAAGTCCTCATACAAATTTGGTGTATCACCTTAGTTTAATTAATTTACAATATCTTTTACTATTAAACCCTAGAATCAATTTAGGATACATCAACAAGGAACCGCCTGATATTTTAGAGACTCACCTCAATAGAGGTATACCCATAGACCCGAGGTGTTTCCATTGAATCTATGAAAGAGAGAGATAAAATTTTGCAAGGTTAGAAAACTCCGTAGTCATCTCTCTACAGGGTGCACTTTTGAGAGATAACAACAAAAACAAGAAGGCTAGCCAAATCCAAGAATAAACATGCACATATAAAGAAAACAATGTGTAAGCTGCAAACAAAGCAGTATAAGCTACCAAACAAGGTAATGTAAACACCAAGAATAAAAATATCCCGCACAAATTGGGTTACAAACATGGGACATCAATAATTCAAATGTAAGACACACAAGACCATCATAGCCGAAAAATAATATACAAATGTGCACACCAAACATAGGGCAAGGCGCAAAACAAGATAAAATAATGATAGATAATGGAAGACAAGCAAACATGTAGTCATGTAAACATGTAATCCCGCAAAACAAGTGTTGCACATGGAACACCATTAGCATGTTAGAGTAATAACCAATATGTCAAAGCGTGTATAATCAATTAATGTAAGAAGTGAAGTACAACATGAAAGAATAACACCTAGTTGAGACAAATGTGGATGCCCTTAACGACTCAAAGATACTAAGAGTAAAAGGTGAACATCCATACTACATGTAGGAATCCAAGATTCTGCGATCACACTAAAAAGGCGTGAAAATGCATGTGTGGATGGTATAGATGATGAAACATAAGATATCAATCTAACATGTGTAATAAAGTGAACATGTAAAACACTAGCAAACAAGAATAAAATGTCTCCAAGACATTACAATGTATTGTGGATGGATGGAATAGAATACAAGACGGAATGATAAGAGTTGTGTGACCCCGAGAGGATGGAGATGTATGTAGTGAGGTGTATTTGCCCCCTCAATAGTCAATAATGAACCAAATAAAAGTGCGTTATCGAAATGGTCGAGTAGTGTATTTTGTGTCTAACGTGCTATGGTGAATGTGTATATGTGGTAGTGGTGATGGTATGCAACATGTAGAAGAAGTGTGTGAAACTTATAGCCTAAGTGTATACCACGATGAGATGAATCATAGAGTGATGATTGATCCCTAAGTGTATATCACTATGAGATGAATGGGTAAGTGATGATTTATCACTAAGCGTATATCACTATAAGATGAACGGAGAATGTGGTGATGTAACCTAAGTTGTATACTACTAGAAAATGATGGAATAGATGACGATTTAGCCTAAGGCATATGCCACAAAGAGATGAACAATAAGGGATTGGTTATGTAACATATGGTGTATAACACTATAAGATGGTAATCTAGGTGACAATTTAACCTAAGGTGTATGTCAAGAACACTAGAAATGTCATATGAAAATAAGAAATGTGTAATAAATGTAAAGTCCATTTGATTTATAAACCCTTGGCAATTGAGTATGGACTGATGAACTAAAGTGTGTCATCAGGTAGTGAGTGCAACACATAGAAGACAATGTAGTATAGATGACCAAGTGATGAATAGGATTTGTAGATGTGTGGTATGTTAAAGGTGATGCTAAATGTGTAGGATGTATAATATGTAATGTGTAAGATGCAATGTAATAGGTGTAGATAAACTAGTAATGTAAAATGTAGTGAGGAAATGTAAATCTAGACTCATATGTAATGTAACCTAGCGTAGTATGTAGAATATAGGTGATGTATAAATGCACAATGTGAAATATCCTAATGGTGTATGTGATATGTGAGGATGTAATATAATGTAAAATGTAGAGTAAGTGTAGGATGGATGGTGTATGATGTGTGATGTGTGTGATAAAATGTAAATGTGTAGTTCCTATAGTGTAGTGTGTGGGGTTTAGTGTAGAAGTAATCCTCAATAGCATAGCATGAACCAAAGCACAAGAGTGTGTCATTGAGTAACAATGCTAAAGTATAAAAAAATGAGAATGTGAAAGTATAGAAAATGAAATTATGCTAATGTAAAGTATACAAGAAGGCAAGGATTGTGATTTAGGAAATATGCTAGAATGAGTGTGTGGCTAAGGCCCGTTTTCAAGTAGATAATCGCTGTCATGATAAAATCCTACCGACATAGGATCAATAACCCGATAAGTGATCGAATGAGGAGCTTCAGTAGAGGGATATGTTGTGGTAGAGTGTATAGACATTCATTACATATTATTCATCTGTCATTGCGATAGATGTGGTGAGTGAGGAGGTACTAAAATTTCATTAAGTGTTATGCCAAACCCGACAAACTATCGAGGGTAAAAATAGTTTCCAAACATGTGTGGCCTACTAGGATATGTTGCCAAAAGGTCCGATTGATGAATAGTGTACATGTATAAAGAGGTAAGTGGATGGGTATTCATGAGGAAGAGGAGGATAAAACATGAACAATGTGGATAGATCCCTTATATAATACCATAACACTAGTAGATGGAGGGTTTTAAAACCTATGTTCACTCAAAGCTATCAAACACAAAGGTTTCTTCGAAGTAGGAATAATCTACTCCTAAAGGGGTAAAGTAAAGTTGCCTTAATGTTTCAGCACTAAGTTCAATAAAGCATCAACTTCGTCATCAAAATCCTCGAGTCATCTGTGTAAACATTATTATGTGATATGGAATTATCAAGGATATTGGTAGGGGATACCATAGGTGGAGTAAGTAGGGGTTATCGGAACTAGTGAAGGAGATACATTTAGAGGAACAAACTCGTAGGTGGTAAAGTAGTAGGTGTTGCAACAGTGGAGGGACATAAATAGGGGCGACTACTATAGGTGTAATAATATTGGTTGTGTAAGTGGAAATAGATGGGGTACTAAAAGTGGTAGGGGAGGAAGCTCGAGCACTTGATCAACCAATATGATATGTATCAATGCTACTATATGGAATGCACTATGGAGGTGGTATGGGTGTAAAGGTAATGGGGTCTATGCGATAGTATTTGAAGGGTTCTAGGTTAGTAGTAATGATGTGTTTGTAGCCATCATGTAAAAACTTGACACACTAGTGGATAGTAGAGGGTACCATGTGCATTGTGTGAATCCAAGGTTTAACTAAACTAAAAAGAGCCATTGATAACATATAATTCGGTGAGAATGGTTTTAGGTCCAACCCGGATATGTAGAGAGACAGTTCTTAGGTAGGTACGAGAGGTAGAATCATAACCGCGAATAATGGTAAAATTTTTGGTAATTAATTTTTGATAACGCCTAATTGTTTTAAAAGGGAATGTGCACATAAATTAACAGCTGAGCCATTTTCAATGAGAAATCGCTTGATACAAGTTGTACTAACAACGAAAGTAATGAGTAAATGGGCACATGGGTTATTTTTAGAGAAATGTGAGGCATCGTCATCGGTGAAAGATATGACACATAGTAGGTTGTGAAGGGACTGCATGATATGTGCAAAACCTTCCATGGTATTATCAATTTCAATATGGATGGCGCAAAGGGAAGCTTCTAATGTATTGCGATAATTTGGTGCATAACACAATAAATTGTAAAGGGATATTTTAGTGGGTGTATTCTTAAGTTTCCCAACGAGGTCAGTAGCCCTTAGAAGTAGCAGGAAGAGGTACATAAGTAATGGGTGGGGAATAGATGCCTATTAATCCGTAGGCGGATTGAGAGACAAGTACAACGAGTAAGTAACAACACTAATGGATGAGTCAACCTTATGTGTAACAAAGTGAGGGGGATGTTGAATATGTACCCACATGAAATTAGTAGCAGAGTAACTATTCTTGTTACCTTAGTTGGCGTGAAGGTGGGATAAGAAGATTGAGCCATGACATGAGGGGAGAACGTTGAAATCGTTGGGTTCACCAAAATGATTAACTAAAAGTGAGTAAATATAGAACAAGACAAAGTAGTTAGTCTAATCTAGGAGGAAAATATAATGTAGTGAAGAAATGTAATACAACAATATATAAAATAGAATGAGTGATTAAGCTAGATGAAACTAAAACCCCAAAGTGTGTAATAAAGAGGAAGAAATGACTTAGCCGATATCCGGAGACTAGAGCAGAGTGTCCTGTGTCCGCACAAAAATCAGAACTAGGAATGACTATTCGTAGTGCTAAAAATGATAGATCTTGATGATGTGACTAGAATGGGGAACCTCGGAATTGGACTAGGGTGCCCACAGTGCTGCTGTTCTTCTATCCGGGTTCCCTAATCTATGCAAAAGCTCCCAATTTTGTTTTTATAGTGCCGAAGATAGTATGGAACTCTACCTCCATGTCACACTAAATTATGTGTGTTGTCTTTGAATACTTCAATATGCCAAGATGGATAAATGACCCGCAAGACCCCAAAACATGCATCAAACCCTAAAAATGAAAAATCCATACGAAGTGGTTGAACTCGTCCTCGCTTCCACAAGGTCCCTCATTATGGTCTCATAGCTTTATATTTTTAGGGTTCTCTTGGTCGAATTTCGTAATTAACCAAAAGGATCGGAGTTAATGAGTACTTTCTTTATTCGGGAACCTTCTAAATAGTAGTATGAGACTAGGATAAATAATAGCATAAAGTGCATGATTTTGTGAGTGCAGAGGCACATTGTATGAATAATGAAGCTTAGAATTTATTTTTGTCTCTACCATTGTTATTGAAAAAAGTGATTTTCTACTATGAGTAAATACACAACTTCTTCATCAAGATTGTTTAACTTGGCAATAACTACGAATGTTTGTGTTCTAAATATTATTTATAAGGATATTGCAAGGTATTAAAATTCCACATCGTAGTCTTAACAAATTATTGGGAAAATTTATTTTGTAGGAAAAATATGATACTTTGAAAACAATGTGGGGATGAATACTCTCCTATATTGTTAGGAGAGGCACCATTTCTTATTGTTCAATACCAAAAAGGACATAAAGTGTACAATATCTACATCATCTAATTTGAGAGGATGGCATTTTATTCCCAAGGAAAGGAATAGAAAATCGAAAGTGTAAGAAATAAAATAGAGAGAACGAGAAGAGTGGAAAAATTGCATTTCAAATGTCAGAAAATTAATACATGTTTAATCGAACGACTACCTAATTGGTTATACTATGCCGTCGTGGCATCCTCGTGTGAGATGGTTACTCCTCCTTGAACTGTTTCTCCTCGTATAAATTAGTCTGTTTCATTCAACTTTTCTGCATTGTCCCTGTTCTATCATTGGTATCAGAGCACTTCTTTTCTCGGTGTGGGCAGATAGTAGGCACCAGCACTAACAACAGTGTTGTGCACATAGAAGTTTTCTCTTTGAATGTTGCTATTCAGATTTAGAGCCTTGTTTGAAGAATAAGCGTGGAGACTTGTGAGAATACTGACACCCGTCACTTTTCCTATTGCATGGAGATCTCCATTCACCTCTTCATATCAATTACACGTGGTTATGATCCACTCAATCACATCCTCCCGGGTGCCAATACAATGAAAATACTGCAGCGGCCATTGCTTTCAACATCTCTCACATAATTGCACTGTAAAGAGGATTTTGCAAGACAAGATTTTGCAAGAGAAACGCTGAGTGTGAATAATGCTCTGTCGAATTCCAACTACATGCCAAATACGATGGCGATCACATCCTCTACGTCACCACCATCAACATCATATCTAGTTATATCCTTCCAGTCAATGTCACCTCTAAATGTGTTAATGATTTTGACCCAACCGAAAAAGGGGTATAATTATTGTGAATCTCAGGTGTGGTCGAGAGTTAAAGCTTCATGCCATTGAAAGAAAAGGTATCGGTAATGACCATGCTGAGTGATCACCTGCTGCAACAGTTACCTTCATGTATAAGCTTGATATTCACATCGATGAGAATGTGATGGAGAGTCTAACCCTTGAGGAGAAGAAAAACTGGGTAGATAACTCTCCTATAAAGTTTCTTAAAATTGACGAGGATACCCATTAGATAGTTATGCATGATGCTGAAGCTTATGCCTTGCAAATATATTCATCAGTGAATGTACATAAGAGATGCAGAAGTGTTTTGAATCATTTTTCAAATGAGCCTCAAAGCTATATCTACTAACTAAGTAGCAACTTACTCGATGTTGGAAGATACACGAAGGTTGGAGGTCAATTGGCATCCTCCCGCCAGTCACCTATGATAGGTTCGCTTCATTGCTATAGTTTTAAAGGGGACCATACCTCGTGGTACAAAAGGGATGAAAATCTCGATAAAACAAGAGCTCAACAAAGGGTTTTTTGACCCATGGGGACCACACACTAGAAAGATAGAACAATAAAAACAATGGCATGGACAACCTACCACAATGAAACAAAACAACAACATTGCAAAGCTTGTGAATATGCAAAAAAATAGTTTCCTAGCAGCTACAACAAGGTTGAGAAAAGGTATTCTTGAAGGAGCATTTTTCTTGTTGTGCACCATTTTTATCTCATCGAAACCTCCTCGATCGAAAGAATAACCTCAAAAGTTTGAATCGCGATATGTATTTTTTTCCGTAGGAAAACAGGAGGTATATGTTCCTTATCCGCTATACACGCAAGTGATTCATATTTTGTATTCTTCGTGTTTTCCTTCAATTAGAATTTTTGTAAGAGGCATTTCCACAACTCGATTCGCCCTCATTGTCCAAATATTCATTTGAATCCAAATATTCCTTGACATAAAAACCAAAAGTTCAGTGGAGGGAATTTTTCCACCAATTATTTTCTCATTTTTATGCTTCTCCATTCCACATTTAGCAACATTATGCCCTAAAGAGAAGCACTTTATACACTGAAAGTTAAAGCTTCATAGTCCAATGGCTCGATTTATGTTCTATTTTGCACTTTTAGCTCAATTTTTATAGGAAGGTTTGTAGAAGTATCCAGCCTCAACAAGGATCATGTCATATGTTGTATGTGTAAAATCAATGGTTTCAAAGTCAATGAAGAGAGTGTTCCCAATACATTGCTAATATAAATCAAACATTCTCGCTCCAAAATTGTAGTGGTAAATGATGCATCCTAATCCAAATAGGTTTGTGATGAATGATTTTGTGAGACGGTTAAAAACGGAGCCATCGCTTTTATAACAAGGTAATGTAATTTACGACCCATAGTTTTCCTACTATGATATCTTTATCCATTTTTGAAGAAAATCAATAATAAATACCCCTTTAGCACCAGGGATAAAGATCTAACCTTCTTGAATGTAGTGGGATCTAGTATTTGGAGATCCATTCATGTAGATCTGGAAGGTCAGGCCATAAGACGTTGAATCTACATATCAATGCATGCTCTTGGTAATAGAACTCACTGTCAAGAATTCCCTCTCCAAAGGTGATGCGTGGTGGTAGTAGTGGCAGGGCCATGGAACACCTTCCCGTAGAATGTCTTTGAGTGAAGTAAAGCCATTTTTTTGTCCCCTCGTCAGCAGATGGGTCAATTCCCACAACCTCGCTTTGAGAAGATATCGCTCGTAACAAGGGATATTGACTCGCCACCACCGTAATATGAAGCATAGCCGCTAGGGATGAAACAAAGCTACCCACACCGGCCTTAGGAGTCCAAACCTTAACAAAACCACCGGTCTCTAAGATCTTTAGATGTAAATGTTAGGAGGAAGCACGAAATGGCATTTTTGGTACAAAGAAATATGATTGGATCTTCTTGAGCGCTGAAACTAGGTTTCACGCATCAATAAACCTGCCACCTTGAGGTAGCGGTCGAAATTATCCATATGGAACAAGAGGAACATAGTGGGGTGTTTTGAATGCAAATCTCTCAAGAGATATTAATGTCCCAAGCCCATCCCCATGTCCTACTTAGAGAAAGTTATCCTCCTCTACCACTCCATTTCATATCTCTCGGTATAATTAAAGTGTTTACCATCCAAAGATTTTATCGTAGATAACATAATGGCTCCTATGAACCTTGATTGTTCCTCCTTGCTTCAAACCTTAAATCAGCCCCAATTCACATTCACACTTTCCATTTTAATCATCACACCCGATGTTAAGTGCCCCCACATATAAATCATACTATTGAATCGAATGTGCACATGGGACGGGGACTGACCCTCTTGGTATTTCTTGGAGTCTTAAACTACCATTTGCACACTTTTCATGAATCATCGTAGTATTCATTCCCATAGAATTAAAATTGAACTTACAATTACCACTTTATTTCTTCACATTGACAAATACAAAATGATAATTCCCACCATATATTCTCTTATAATGTTTTTCACAACATCCCCTCATTATATACCTTCCATTACTTATTCCATATTAATATATCAATATATCCATAGTGATACATTAATTTTAATATTGAATGGGTACTAAATATGTTATATTTTATATAATAATTTTTGATAGAGTTAGCTCATTAATGTAAATTAAGCAATGAAAAATTGAAAGATTTTAATAAAATCTATGAAGTATCAACAATATGTTGATGATGAATAAATCATATTTACTCTAACCATTCAAAAGTCAAACTAATCACACTTTCTTTGAGGGAAGTTGTATTCCTTTTCAATGATTAAATTTTCACATTTTGATTTTCTTGAACATCTTTTGCAATTCCTACAAAGTGATCAAATCGATCGCAAGTCCCACAAATTATCGTAAACATTTTTGGGTGTCAATATTTTCTCATTATGTAGGATGAGAACCCTTCGAATACCCAAAGATTACAAAAACTCACAGTTGAAGAATACTGGTATGTATTCCATAAATCACTAGTCTAAACTAGTCTATAACTAGAAACATAACAAAGCGGACACCTTATACACCCAACACATGAAAAATCACGGAAAAAACCTTTTCATAGCGAAAGTAACACAACATGAAGCCCTACTTCCAAATGAAAGCGACATGTGTCTCGATCTTCTTCCCTTGTCTTCCAAATGGGGTTGTCTTATAAATTCAAATGACAATAGAACAAATTATTTCAATAAAAATTGTATACTTAAATACGTTCTCAATCACCAACACACAGGTTCTGGGCACAACCAACGTATAAGGGATGCTAGCTAAAATAGGAGTGACCTGTAAATGCCTCGCCGACTAATATTTCCCAGCATTAAAGAAAGAGAATAAACTTGTAAACTGATTAAAAAAGCGTTTAAAGACTATTTCAAAATCTTGGTTGTAGAATGTTTCAGAGTCAAAACATATACCTAATAGTGTAGATAAACATATGCGACTGATTCTTTATCCGCGTGTTTTCCTTCTTATGTATCCCTGGTATAAATAGGTCATTATACCATGAATTCAATCAACCTCATCCCTTGCAACACCAGTTGCTTTCATCAAAACAGCTTGTGCCAATTTACTTCTAAGCAGAAAAGAGAAATATAATCAAAACAGCTTGTGCCAATTTACTTCTAAGCAGAAAAGAGAAATATAGTTTTTCGGGAGATTAATAATTGACGGCCAAAGGCAGTGGTTCTGGTTCATATCTCAAAAATGAAGAGTTCAATACATTTCTCGGTTCTAGGATTCCTGTGGTTAACGTACTCATTATTGACAGCTAATGGGCAGGCGAGTGGGCTGAAGGTGGGTTATTACCGCCATACATGTCCTCAAGCCGAATACATAGTGAAGAAAACAGTCTCCAAAGCTTTAGAAGCAGATCCTACATTAGCGGCTCCTCTTATCAGGATGCATTTCCACGACTGTTTTGTGAGAGTAAGTCTACATTAATCCATTTCCGCCATGAGTAGAAGTATGATCTGGTAGAAGAATATAATCATATGATTATCTGTGCAGGGTTGCGATGGATCAATTCTTATAGACTCCACGCCTGGAAATAGAGCAGAGAAAGAGTCGCCTGCAAATTTCCCTAGCCTTCGAGGGTTTGAGGTTATAGATGAAGCTAAGCGGGATATAGAATCAACGTGCCCTCAAGTCGTGTCATGTGCAGACATAATTGCATTTGCTGCAAGAGATAGTGCGTATAAGGTTGGTCATTCACTTGATCTCATTGCAACCACAAGCATTCCTGTATTCATAAATCCTAATTAAATTACACATATAATTAAGATATATCTAACTAACCTTTTATCCCGTAACATTGTTTTTGCAGGCTGGTAAAATTAATTGGCAGGTCCCAGCCGGTCGCAGAGACGGAAGGATTTCTAAGGAAGAGGAGATCATAGGAATTTACCACCTCCATTTTTCAACGTTCAGCAATTAACCGATTTGTTTGCGCAAAAAGGCCTCTCACAGGAAGCCATGGTAACTCTATCAGGTAAGTTATACTAGAATTATTAAGGCTGTGTTGCAGCAGGGGAAATTAATATCGATATTGACATTGAGAAATGAACAGGTGCACATTCAATTGGTGTGTCGCATTGTTCGTCATTCCGTGATAGGCTTTACAACTTCAACAATACCGGTCTTCAGGATCCCACTCTCGACGCTCAACTGGCTCGGCGACTGAGGCTTACATGCCCACCTGCTGATACTCCTGACCCAACCGTGGCTTTGGAGCCCATCACCCCGACCAAGCTGGACAACAGATATTATTCACAGCTTCACAGAAACCGCGGATTATTGACATCGGATCAAACCTTACTCACAAATCCCTCCACTCGCACTATGGTGAATACTAATATTAAGAGCCCATCAATATGGCGCAACAAGTTTGGAGAAGCCATGGTCAGGATGGGGAGCATACAGGTGTCCACTGGATCCCAGGGTGAAATCAGAAGGAACTGCCGCATTGTGTTGTGACCAACATATTCATCTCTCGTTGCTTTACAAGGATTCATTCTTTCATCCATTTGCTCGCTCTTAACACTTGGTACAATTCTTTTATTCTTTCATTCTCTCCCGAGTCAAATAAGACTCCCACGAGGGAACCCAGAGATTAATGCCATTCAATTTTGCTACCCCTAAATATACATTCTTTACTTATATGGGGTTCTTTCCTTTGTTCATTATATGGATTGGATATAGCGTTGAAGGAGTCGCCTATCTCCTATTTAGATACTCGTTTTAAAGTTTACCTTTTCTACGTTTACTATATTATTTTAATATTGTAAATGTTTTACCCTTGTTAAATTCTTCTCTTATAGATAAAGACAAGTAATAAAACTAAACTCCTTTAATGTTAAACGAATCTAACATTACCTATTTCATTACTTATTTCTCACAACATGTATAGGCATATTAATCCCTGAATTATGTTCAAACCTAATTGAAACAATAACATCACTTAATATTTATGGCTTTTATAAAAAAAAATACAAGGAAGAGGCTTCATTTATATTGGTTGGATAGAATCCAACAAACTGTAGAGAAGAAATTGGAGTGCTTGTTAGAGACGTATAAATTTGTATGCGATGAGATTGATCATAATAATAATAAGTTGGATGATGATATTCTCAAGCAGCCAAAAGTAGTTTGTATGGCGACGAGCGCCTCAAAAAGTATGCTAAACATTATGACATTCTCCAGGCACTTAAGAGCAAAAATACTGGTGATAGAAGACGCTGTTAAAGTTTTGGAGGTGAAAATTATTCCATGCATTAAATCTTTCAATGAGCATCTTATTTAATTAAGAGATCACTTGCAACTACGTCCTTCAGTTGTTGAGTGTGAATCGGCTACCAAACACATCCCGAAAATATCCTTCTTTGAAAGATTAATAAATTGTGGGGTAGAGCACGTAACTATTCAATGTTAGAGAAAAATGAGGCCTTCCATATCTGCTCTGATACCATATTCGTATCCTTTAATCTTGCAGGTACATGACAGTGTTATGAATTTTGAAGATAACAAAGGAATTAAAACAAGTGTTTTTCTTAGATCACAAGTTCCAAGAATCCAAGAGCATGACAACGAATGCCAACAACAAAACTAATATTAAGGAATCAAGGTTAATTGTAGAAATTTTCCTCTCCGTACCAGGAAAGGATATGACAACAATGATATAACCATTTTGACAATGTACAAAGGTCGGATGAGTGAAATTCAGTAAATACTCAAGAACCGTAATCTTAGCGTAACTCAAAGCAGATTGATGCTTGAAGCATTAAAGACTCCTAGAGTATGTTTTGTGGTTAAATTTCAAGGAGAGGAATGAAAAACTAATATATTATCTCTTGTAAAGAGTAACAAAGTGGTAGGGGTAGTAGGATCGAAAGGGAGCGTCATGTTTCTCAAAGTTTTGATAGCCAAAGATTATAGGCGGGTGAAGAATCACTACTTTGGAGAAAGGATCATTTACCCACAATGTTATCCACAAACTAGTCATTTTGTAGAAAAATGCGAATTATCAAAATAAAATGGAAATGCTTTATTAAAAAGAATATGAATATTCCACAATTTTATCAAATCACATTTAAACTTGTGGAATAATAATATTCTAATATTTAAATCCTAAAAAAACTATATTTACTTTCAAGTTTTGAAAAATAACATAGTTTTTAAATTATAATTGTTGTCATAATTACACAACCCAAATATAATGTATCACACTTCTAGTTTTTCGCACAATTTTAAAGTTCATTCCAATAATATATATTTATAACGCCCATGTAAAACAACACTCGAGACCAAGAAACAACCTAGGTTTAGTTAGTAAAATTATGGAATAAATTTTGATAGGGAACTCAGTTTTTGGCAAACGAGGACTTTATGGAAAGCTCTCGACGTCCTCTTTGTACCAAAACCTTAAAATTTTAGTTTGGATAAAGTTTTAGGGGTCAATTTTGAGAAAACATTTTTCTTGTCACTAAACAGGTGAACTGGTATTTTTAACTTATAAGATTTGTTCTAATCCAATATTATTTCTTTCTCAACATGCCAACCAGACATGGAGGATTTTACTTGGAATATTTTAGGATAGATTACTAGGTTAAAAAGTTTGATTGATTTGCAATTGAAAATTATCCATTTTATATAGCAAGAAGTCTCAATTTTGCCTTTGCCTGATTTGAAAGGTTCTATAAACAATTTTCATAAGTATTTTAGTTTGTTTGGGGTTGTTTTGACCTTAAAATAAAATTTGATATTTCATTTTGTCATCTTTGATGTTGCAGGGTCACTTTGTTCAATTTCGATTAATAATTGCGATATAAAAATTATCTAACAAAGCTCAAATTTGAATAGATTTATTCACATTTACCAAATCTAAACTATGAATTCATTCCATCATAATCTAACATACTAAGTTGATTTAAATCAAGTGTGCAAAAGCCAAAAGATACAGTTCTGCTTTCTAAATTATCATACTTTTCAAAAGAACAGAGTATTGTAACATTTCTTCATACGTATTCCACTTTTCAACTTTCCAAACAGAGATTTCGTAGTGCTTTTAAATGATCAGATTCAAATATAACAATGCCATTTGAGGAAAGTAATACAATCTTCTATTCATTTAAAAAGATATCTTTACAACTTCCTTCTTTCATTCCTTAAATACCACAACAGAATACAATTTTCTTCTCATTCATTCAAAAAATAAAATAGAGTACATCTCTTTCACATTTCGAGTTACAACTTTCATAGCCAATACAAAACATCTTTCCATCACAAATAATATACAAGGTGATCCACTTCAAAGTGGGAAAAGGGTTACAATAAGAAATAATCTCAACAAGGACTATCAAACTTGTCTTTTTCCTCTACTCCAGAACAACAACATGAAGATCCTTTTCATATTAAACCTTTCGTTAAGGGAAAGGATCAAGGTGTTTTTTTCCAATCAAGAATCTTAGTAAACCACTACAAATACAAGAAAATTTTAAAGTGTTAATCACTATGTTTTGTGTGTTGGGCTGTTAGGGATACTTTAAGTTGAGGTGTTCAAAGCATTCATACCACAATTTTCGCATAGATTAACCATGAACTATAAAATATAAACATGTAGAGGTCTCAAATGTATTAATAACTTAGAGACATGAATGATAGTCAACCACCTCTATCGCAACTACATCATGCAAATCTGTAATTCTCTTATTCTAGCAATAGGTGGAGAAACATTCACAATATTTACAGTAATAGAATTATAAATTTGATCTCTTTAGAATGTAAATTAAAATAAAAATTTTATACTAAAATAACGGCATTGATGCACCCATATTGCACTTGCATAGTGTTGGATCCTAAAACATCCACTCGATAGGAATTTTCGATATAATATTAGAAGTTATACAATCGAAAGATAAGATAGAAGATTATGAAAAAATTAAATGGTTAGAAGCACCAAAAGTATATATCCTTATATCATTTGATGTAGAGTATGAACTAAGGGAGACAAGTGATGATGTGAACTATAGATAAATTAGTTTTCCTCTAGATCCCTACTTTCTAAACCTACTTAATAAAGCTAAACATATCAACATTAATTCAACTCATTTTTGGTACAAATATAAATCCTCTTCCTATTTATATCTAAAATATTTATTTATCATGTTTATATGTCTAAATTTTATGAAGAACCAAGAAAGGTGTATATAGAAGAGCTAATAGCACTTGAAGGGATAATGTAACATGTCTAATAAATATATGAGTATATCAAGAAGTTTATTGTAAGTTTAACTCTTTATATCATAAATATTTAAGCATTTTCATATTAATTTATTGTGAAAAATCCAAAGTGATAATGTGAACAAGTCGAAAAGGATGTTCAACAATATGTATTATGAGTGTGAAAACATAGTGCATTTGCATTTGGAACATTATTAATGATTTTACTATTAATGAACGTAGTAGTACTATGTATAGGTATACTAGTAGTATTATTTCCAATAAAAACATCTAAATGATGACTATAAGTAGGAAGAGGAAGTCTGAAAAACTAAAAGTGACTAAATATTGAATAGTGCAATGTAGTTAATCTAATCTAGGAGAAAAGTATAATGTAGAAAACAAATGTACTAAAGAATTACATAAACTAGAATGAGTAATTAAACTAGATGAAACTAATAACCTAGTGTGCAATAAAGAAGAAGAAATGACTTAACTAATATCCAGAGATCAAAAGTGCGAGAATGTCGCAGTCCGCACAAAAATCAGGAACTAGGAATGACTATGTAGTAGTGCTAGAAATGATATATCTGGATGATGTGACTTGACTAGGGCACCATCGAGTGCTTTGGTATACTATTTGGGTGCCCTGGTCTATGTAAAAGCTTCAATATAGTTTTTACAAGGTCAAAGATAGTCTAGAACTCTTTCTTTCTGTCGCACTAAATTATGTGTGTTCCACTAAATATTATGAATATGCCAAGATGGATAAATGACTTGCAAGACCCCAAAACAAGCATCAAACCCTAAAAAAGAAAAATGCATATGAAGGGGTCAAACTATCCTCAATTACCACGAGGGTGTACTTACTGATTGAGCGTTGCACTACATCTCAGACCCAGTGTAGTTCTGTGTACAAGTGTGTGTGAATATGTCCTAGGTTGATCTTTTTCCAGTCACACTTTGTGAAGTAATGACTAATAACTTTATGTAGAAAATGTAATAAAATTTGTGTATGGAATAGAGTAGAATCCCTCCCCCTATGAAGTGTGTGTTGATGCAGATCTCCTAGCTTGTGCCTTGATGATGATGGATCTATATAGATGTCAATGCAATAGATGGATGGAACTCTAGATGGCATGATAGTATATAGTGATGCTAGGTCCCTCATTATGGTCTCATAGATTTATATTTATAGGGTTTTCTTGGTCCAAATTTGTAATTAACCTAAAAAAAACTAACCTCCTAAGAGATAAGGATGAAAAATGGCTAGAAAAGATCCAAGAAAAGGCGGGAAAGTGTAAAAGGGACTAGGTCACCCCAAAATGGGACTAGGCGTCCACTGAGACACCCTAGTACAAAATATGGTTTCCCGAGTTAGGGCTAAGACGATATAGGATCTTCATAAATATGATGGATAGGTATATGCATTTGTTCAAAAAATCTGAAATAAAATAATAGAAATGACCAAAAAGATGAGGGTTAATTATTACTTTCTTTCTTTGATAACCTTCTAAATAGTATTATGATCTTTTGTGATAAATAATTGCACAAAGTGCATGATTTTGTGACTACATTTTTCCCCCACTTTATGTTGTTGAGTGGAAAGCTTGGTAACATAAAGTAGATAGAGATGCGTATCTCGACGCTGCTATTAAGTGATGAAGAAAGTGTGTTGAAGGAATATAAAAAGTGTGAAATGATAAAAATATGGAGTGTGGAAACTATAGATGAAAAATGATCAAAGAAAAAGTGACGAGATTGAACCTAGGGCAAAACACATATGTGTAGTTACCACAATGTATACTGTTTGGTTAGTAAAACATGTATAATATTGTAGAATGTTGTTGTTGTTTCCCCATTTGATTTCTTGTTTCTCATACGGTCGGACCTTTAAGGAGAAAATTCTCAAGTAGTCAAATATGTATGTATATAAGTGTGCAAATGCTATGTAAAATACACATGTAAGTGTAAAATATGCAGAGTGTAAATGTAAATGGAAATATAAAAGAAACATGTGTACTTAATCCATGTCAAGGAAGAGTGTAAAATGATATCCTATATTACGAGTTTTGGGCGATCTCATGCCACCTTGGCTGAAGAAGTGTAGGGAAGACATGCACTATGTCCTCTAAGATCTAACCGCTTTGTTCAAATGTGTGTAAAGAGATCTCTGTCTTGTCTTGGGTTTTTAGGTGATCCAATGCCACCGCCCAAAAAAGTTTAGGGAGGAAATGATCCGTGTCCTCTAAGCTCTAACTACTTCCCAGAAATGCTAATGACACCATGTCTTGTAAAATTCGTTGTGTATGGGGTTTGTAGATCGATCTGAACCCACTCCCTAAATAGAACTAAACCAAATTAGTGTAGAATGTCTGTGTTAGTATGTAGAAACCCCAAAATGATTCCCCCTTATTTTTGGGTGCATGTGACATCATTGATAGGAGAAATGTTTCCCCAAAAAAGGGCCAATCAAAAATACACTGAAACCATGAAAATTAATTGGAAAAACCTAAGGCACAAATGTTGACAATTTTTGCACTTGTGCAAAAATGGGTAACTTGAAACTTTTTCATTACGATGAAATTCATGGGTGAAGTATACCTAAACTAAGGGATTTGGATATCATTTGTTATTCTTTTGAATTAGTTATAAGATTAATTGAAATCTGCACTATGTGTGTCTTTATTGCAAATGTAACAAATCACATGTTCTGCAATCTCATGATACTTTAAGCAAAATAACATAAGGGCCTCGAAGGACATCCGTGTTGTCTTAATGAAGACACCAAATTACGAGTAGGTGAATTGTTGAGTTTTACGACAAGAAACATAAGTGCAGATTAAAAAAATCGAGTTCATTACTAAATGTTACAAGTTCTCATTGATGTTATTTCCTTCATGATTAAGACATTCAATTATATGACTGAGTTATTTAGTTCATCATACAATCCATACAGAAAGATGAAGTGCGGAAGAAATATACAACTCATTTACGAATTCAATGTTTTATTCATAAGGAAGGTCAAATGTTTCCCACACAAGCCGTGGGACATGACTAAAATGTAAAGTACATCAATCAAGAAAGAGGTACACATGCATGAAATAGAAAGAAAAGGAATATGATTGAACCCATCATTGCCTTTGTATATTCTTCGTTGTGCAGAGCATCTCCTTGCCAGCCTCCTTTCATCCTCAAGGCATGGTACCTAAAAATTAAAAGAAAGGAATCATCAATAAAGAGGTCGTGGTTAATCCATTTTCGCACACTACCTAATTCATGCATATGGATCTCTAAGCAATAGGAGATATAGCTTTCTCAAAGATCAGATTGCATAGCTCACTCGTGAGTGAAGAAAGAGAAAAGAAAGGAAGAAAACATGGACATAAGAGAGGCCAAAAATCCTAAGTATTTTCTAATTATTTTCCTAAGTGTGCAGGTACAAGTTGTAGCCAAGGAAAAATAGACAAGTCATAAGTGCATGCAGAAAAAGGAATGAAGATAAGATTTTGGAAAAATTTTGCTGTGGCTTTGCCATGTAAAATCAACATTTCAAATTTTCCAAAGCATACATATAAAGTCAGTAATGAAGCTCAAATACAGTATTGAAGCGAGAAAAATAAATGGAACTGCATTATTTCGACAAAACCTAAATTGTTCAACATACGAGAATTTGTGAAACAAAGTTTCCGTAGTAATATGTCCAATGCAGAGTTACGAAAAGTTAGGAATCAAATTCAAGCTCATAATTTTACAATATGGAGCCACCCTATCACACTTTGTTTTTCAAGAATAAGAGTTACATTATTTTCGATACCAAGAACATTGCTCACGATCAAGCAAATCAATAGATAAATTTTTTAGAAACATTCAAAGCTCACCAAGTTCAAAGATGGTGTTTTCATAATAAGTAGTGCAATAATTCAAGGTAACCATCAAAGCAAGACCACTGCTCTAGTTTTGAAGGACAAGAAAAAAATGATGGAATTATTTTTGGAAATGAGATTTTGGTATTTGAACAGAGCTCTAGAATAGAGGGATTACAAAATAGAAAATCAGAAGATCCACATTTACTCATCTTAGAGCACTAGTTTTCGCTTAGCATTGAGATAAGCATAGGTTACAAATCTTAAATACAAAAAGGCATGCTACAAATATCATCATTTTAGGAGAACAATCAAAGGAATAATGAATTATCGAAAGTGTCTTGAGCCAAAGGGGAGACACCAAGTAACCTTATGAAGCCACCAATATTACAAAAGTTATAGTACGATAAACCAATTGCATTCAAGCACTCATCTCATGGGGAATTTCAATGTTCAAGTGATCTCAGATTGAAAAGGATTAAAGCAAGTATTCTCAAAGGGGTGCTATAGATTTTTCAAATAATCAAGTTGATCTTGAACAATGAATTATATATGGATTCTCCGAATACAAAAATTGAGCCAAGGATTTTATAACAGACACAAGTAATGTACGAACCTATATTTAAAGAAAAATCATAACCATCATTTCTACAATATTCTCAAAAATGCAAATGAAATAACAGTTGTCCTAAGCTTAAAGTACAAAGAACTCATACAGAGAAGGGGTAAGTAAGTATCTAGAATGAAGAAATTACTTTATGTCCACCACAAGAAAATAAATTAAATAGAAGGCCTCTAGAAACAAATATCGTGGGAGGAGTGTGGATTTGGGTCAACAATCGAAAAACCCATGAATGGGTGTCAGTAGATCAGGTTTGAATCAAAATTTCAAAGATAAACTATGCAACTTACCACATGGGCCAGCACTTTGAACCCAAATAAAAATATTTCCCTAGTCTGAAAAGAAAATCCAATAGAGTTGAGTTACCCATCAACGATTATTATTATTACGACTCAAGGTAAAGGGAAACAGTCCCAGGTGGAGAAGGGTAAACATTCACCCACATATTTTTCTCTTGACATAACGTCTACCCAAGCTAAAACATCAAATAAAAGACAATACAATTTGTTAAACACAAATACCCAAATTGAAAACATTAGATTTGGAGTTAAGGGTAGAGCAAGGTTGCGATGAAAATGGAACCCAAATGGATTTCAAGCACAGAAAATGCAAAGCTTCCAGAGAGCAGAAGAGGTTCAAATTTCAACAATGGTGGCAGAGTTAAAATGGAATGCCATAAGCCCGAATGATGGTCATTTTTCAGAACTCGACTAGGAAAACCCTTATCTAACTCTCCAAGTAGGTCAAACCCAGGGATCTCTAAAAAATTACAGATGAAAATTACCCAGAATGGAAATCATCGAAAAAACCCTTCACAACCGTTCAAGTTAAGCTAACAGAAGAATTACAGAGATCATGATGATAAAATACAGAACAGTTTCAAGTGAACAAAACTTCTTCTTTTACGACACCCATTGAAGATAAATCTGGCCCAAACTAGTATTCAAAAGTCACTTACCTTGTTACAATGAATGCGGTTGAAGATTTCAAATATGCTGGCTAAATCACAGGGACCAAGAACCAAATAGAACCGAGTTACTCGCAATGGTGAACAGATCTTCTTCAAAACCCTCACGAACTCCAATAGAACATCGAGTTTGGAGAACAATAATGTCACCCGCATTCACATTCCTACACAGAGAGCTCAAAAAGAAGAAGAATGGATACAAATATACCGATACAAAGTCGCAAAGGCCCCATAGGCTGGGAAATGCTTAAAGCCAAGCTCGAATGCTCTGAATAATGGCGATGAAGATAATTTTTCTAGGGCTTCACCCAGAGTGAAATTCCAAATGAAATGATGTTAAGGTTTAAATTGATCTTACAATGAAAATCAAGAGATGAATTAGCAGAATTCAACCAAAGTTTAAAGATCAACGATCGAAAATGACAAGTACACATACCAAATGCCAAAGATCAAGCTCAGTAAATAGTGCAACCCATGGTTAAAATGCATTTATAAGATGGCGAAACTCTAAATACATGCTTTGAACATCAACGATCAAAATTGACAAGTACAGAGATGAATGCTCACAAATGGATCATCGAGAATCAATGCAAAAAGTAGTCCAAGGAAATGGCAGTTGTTGACCAACTTATTCAATTGCCAAATTTTCAAATTGTAAAACTTCCACCGTATGCCCGACAAGGACATGTGTCATCACCAAAATAGATGCGAGAAAAGCGGGGTTGGGCCCTTTTTCAATTTTGAAACCTTTTTGAAAAGTTAAAATTTCTAAGCTTTCATCCGCAGGCTTGAGAAGTACACGTGTCAACATTACAACAAAAGCGGAGGTCGGGATATTTTAAGTTTGAAATTTTTGCAAAAAGGTTAAAAGTTCCAAAAATTTCCAGCAAGCCCGAGCCTCCACAATGAAACCCTAAACCACAAAGTTCAAGATCGACGGCCAAAGATGAAAAAGGACACGAGATCAATGGACCGTAATGATCAACAAATATCAAAGCAAACTCAACTTGAGTTACATATGCCACCGACAAAGTTACCAAGGGGTAAGTCATCGTGGGGAAGGGGCCAACCCCATGTTCGAATAAAATTATCATTGCATTGACTTTCAAAGTCCAAACTATAGTCATTTCTAAATAATGCAAAATGCCATCATACATGCTTATCACCGAAAAGGTGAATTTTGAAATATGCCAAGGCCGACAACTATGGGGTGGCAACTATATACTATAGTACTCATTACAAAGGTGGCCGAGTATGGTAGTGTGAAGGTGGTCCCCACTTCAAGGAGTTAGAATTGATTTGTAGAGTGTCACTCATGTGACCATTTTGAAGGAGATGTCAACATCATAGACAAGGGTGGTCCCCACCAAATGGATATTTGGATGAATTATTTTGCAAAGTATTGCAATTAATGTAATTTTTGCTCAATACATAGGAGTATTTTTGCATGTCTTCACAATAGGACAAAATAGAGAAGAATACAGAGTTGCATATTCATGGAGAGAGACTTGCCTAGCAAGTAATCTTATTTTTAGCAAATTATTCATCCTTCTCTTCTTAAAAATAGAACCAGTTTGACTGTATTGTAATTAAGGCTAATAATGCCTATTTGTAATTGCATGCTCTATTTTTATTCCTTTATCTATTATTAAATAAAGGATAAAAATAGAATGCATGGGCAAGTACAAGCCTTAGGCTATTTTTAGGAAGAGGGTGCCTTTGCAAAGCACAAGGGGGACTAACGCTGGATAACTTCTCGGATATAGGAGTCTTTGCAATTTTTTTCAGCTTTTTGTCTTGTGAGTGTGAAGAATTTCTGCCTTACCAATTATTTGTAGTCTTGTGTATGTTTCTATTAGTTTTGTGAATGCAAATTCCCTGATAAATCATCTTACCCTGCTACAAATTTAGTATTTTTGCATAATTGTAATGTGCATGTTAACTTATCGATTCTGTTGTGATATTTTCCACTTAGTACAACAAAGTGTTTGCCATTAATTTATGTAGAAAACTATTGGATCCTGCATAAAAATCCTTCACATATCATTTATGCATATACTCGCTTAAAGTCTTCATACAAATTTGGTGTATCACCTTAGTTTAATTACTTACAGTCATCTTTTACTCTTAAACCCCGTTAATCAATTTAGGATACATCAACAAGAAACCATCCTTGATACCACGACTCACCTCAAAATTGATATACCCACGAGACTTGAGGTGTTTCCATTCTATCTACGAAAGAGAGAGATCCAAATTTGCAAGCTTAGAAAACTTGCAATCATCCTGCATGTCTATAGGGTGCACTTTCGAGAGATAAGAGTTTTTGGCATCCCTGGTGGGGCAACAAATTAGATCTGCATGCAAAGTTACAAATTCTACAACATGATCTACAATATATCTACATCACCACACAAAGTCACTTTCAGTGCAAGTTGCAACAATTTATTTTAAAGATTTTAAGATCTTTTAGCGACTCCACTGAGCTGATTTCAAACCAATATTGCAACATGCTCCATGCCTAAAGTGACTACAAGATCATCGGTAAGAGGAATTCCTCATGAGTTTGTTTCTTTACCCTTGAATTCTATTAGAAGGAGAAGAGTTGGTAATACTTTACCTTATAATAGACCTGGTTTTAATAACCCTCCTCCTAATATTCCTTCACCACGTATTAATTTCTCTATTAACATCCCGCTTTTCAAATGGCTATTCAACCACCAAGGAATTTTGTGACCTTTACTAATGGCAGTCCATTAGTAATCCCGCTTACCATGACATTCCTAATGCTGCCATGAAAAGTTCGCCATCATTCATGGGTGAAAATCAGGTTACACTCCGCTTGAACATATCAAAGATGTTGTAGCACTATGTGTAATCTATAACATCACTCATGAGGATGTAGCTTTAAGACTTTTAGCTGCATCTTTTAAAGGGCAGGCCTTGCAATGGTATAGAAACCTAGAAATTGGAAGTATATGAATTTGGGATAAATTAGGTGAAAAATTGCTAAAACAGTTCTAGGATAATTCATATCATTTATCTCTCATTGAGCAGGTTGTCTATTATTAAAAGATCTCCCAATGAGTTTATGTCCAATTTCAATATCCATTTTCCGAACTTGGGAGAAAATTCTAGCAAGTGTCAAGCCATAAGTTGATCATTCTTTCCTATATTATCTTAGAGCATTAAACAAGTGATATCTCAATGACGATTCAATCAATAGGGGAGAGACACTCCTAACATCCTACGATATCGCTATTCAAGCTAAAACTAGTCTTATTAAAGCTGGAAAATTGGCACCAAGGCCTTCAATGCCCTTTTCAAAGAGATTTAGCACCTATTCCTCACCTATTACAATCATAGAACCTACTATCATGTAGCTCCATCGATGATGTATTTAAAGCTTTGAAAACTATGGGAAATAAATTGACTTCGATTGATGTCAGAATTGCATTATCTAGTAGACCCTATGAGACTCCTTATCAACAAAATCAACAGAATCAACAAAACAAGCAGCCCTATCAACAGAATCAAAATTATAGGCAACCTTACGAGTAAAGGCAGTTTGACCCAAAGGCTCCTAGTTCATCTAACGCTTTAGTCCCAGTTAATATGGCTACAGAAGAGTGGCGTCAACCTTGCAATCAACCTCATTCAACTTCAACTTTCCCAAATGATTTTCTGAATCTGAATCTTGTTACACAACCTCAATCTGAAACATTGTTCAAGCATCAAATGGAGGGTGGGAAGCAAGAGAATCATGTTTAGAAGGCACCTGAATAGAATTTAGTCAACTTTAATGAGTAAGATTTGATTGCAGTCACTATTAGGGCTCAAGGGAAAGCTACTGAAAGTCAAAAACAACAAAATATGCCTATCCTAGCTACTGTCACTGATAAGAAAAAATCTGCAGTTCCAAAGTCAACCAACAACCCTGTTGTTCCTCAAAAAACAACAAGTGTTCCAGTTGATAAAGGCCATCAAAGATAGCTACACTGATCCAAGAAGACTCGTTTATACCTCGATATCTCAGGCAATCAAGCATAATTAGTTTTCGCTAGGGCCTACTCTAAGACAATTGAATCTGTCTCTAAAACAGCTTTTCTTCCTTTAACATTGTTAATGTAATGAAAAAGCATAACATTAACATCTCAATGTGGGATGCTCTAAGTATTCCTGGACAATAAGATTTACTCTCTCATGAACTAGCTAAGCTACAAATTTCTTCAAATATGACAAAAGGAAGTTCAAAAGATAGACATGGTCCTTCAAACATTTGAACAAGACCACATTAAAGAATTTAAGTAGATAGTTGGAAGGTTCTCAATGCTCATGATATCAAGAAACCACCACCATTTTATTTGTCATTAATTATTTGAGAACATCTAGTTCGTAGTTGTATGGTGGATAGTGGTGTAAGTAGCACAATTATGCCAAAAGTGATTGCAGAAAAGTTGGGTTTGCAGTATGAGCCTTTAGAAAGGAGTGTCTTACAGCTTGATGGGACTATAACTAATACAATTAGCATAATAAAAAATTTAGAAGTGACGTTACATGCTTGCCCAAATGTTTCTATTCTACAACATGTAACTGTTGTAGATTTGCCTCCATAGTTTGCCTTATGCTTATCTAGAGACTTCATAACAAAAATAGGAGGTTATCTCTCTTCAGATTGTTCCTTCATATTTTTCACTAGTTGTTATGGTACCAAAGTTACTATCAATCAGAGCCATTGGCAAGATTTCACATTGAGCCTCACTCTTCAAATGCAGTGGCTAATTATTCAGCCTAGATCCATCTAATTTTGATGAGGTAAATCATGTTTCAACATTAGATGGTGTTTCTAACATGTTTATGGATGAAAAGACAGTGGAAGAACATACTTATGATCCTTTTAAGGCCTTTTAAGGAAGTAGAAGAACAACTGTTTGGTGTGTATTGTATGCATGAAGAAAATACACCACTTCCCTTACTATCCAAAATAGAAGATTCAACAGAAGGGATTTGGAAGCTTCATTTTGATGGAGCTAAGAACAAGAAAGGACATGGAGAAAGTTTGATGCTCACTTCCCCAATGAATGAAAGGTATTTATCAGCTTTGAGACTCCAATTTACATATACTTGTAATGTAGCTGAGTATGAAGCATTAATTTATGGCTTACTTTGGGCTAGAAAGAGAGGTATTAACATGCTATAGACATTTGGTGACTCTGAGTTGGTTATTAATCAAGTAAAAAATTTCAATGTTTGTAAGAATCCATTAATGAAATCTTACAGACATAGAGTTTCAGACTTAATGGAATATTTTGATGCTATTAATATCCAGTCTATCCCTGGAGCTGAAAATAGGCATGCAGACAGACTTGCAGTAGTTGGGGCTAGTTTTGAAGTGCTAAAACAGATTGAAAATGAGAAAATCCAGCCTCATATAAAGTTAATTGTTAGGCCCTCAATACTTGATAATGATTCAAATAGGCAAGTTTTTGAAATAAATCTTTAGATTTTTGTAGTAAGAAGCTAAGTTTTCTACGGTTAATCAGGATAAATTACAACACTTATATGGTGACCAAATTATTCAGTTGAAGACAAATAAACTACCTTGAGGTCTGGTCACATTAGAAGACATCTTCAACACTGACGATCAGTTAAGAAAGGTCAAGACTAAAATGTCAACCCACGCTGATAATTACGAAGAGATCTCGGTTGATGAAGGGAAAAAGCTATTTCTTGGAAAGGTATGTTCCTTAACTGAAAAGAAGTCATTTATTAATCTTTGTAACAAAGTTTAAGGATGTTTTTGTTTGGAAATACCAAGATCTGAAAGGTTTTGATCCTAGTTTAGTACAACATACAATTGAGTTACAGCCAAATTCTAAACTCATTAGACGAAACAAAGGCCTCGTGAATCCCACAATAGAACCTATGATGAGAAAATAATTCTCTAAGTTGATTGAATCGGGTATTATCTTTCCATTTAAGCATTCAATTTGGGTATCCAATCTTATTCCCATTAGGAAGAAGAATGGTGAATAATCTGAGAAATTGGAAAACTCACAAGTAGAATGCTTCAGAATAGCTAAGATATTCCTTCAAACAAAAGGTTTGCATCAATGGAAGCCCAGAGATGCACGGTTTCACACACTCTTTGATAATTCAACACAAAGGCTCATACTAAAGACTCAATTAAATGCTAGGAATCCCCGGTTCGTCATGCCTAACATACACTCATAGGATTACAAACAATATTTATCAACAGGGTGAGAGTAAAGTGATTTTAAATTGTTTA
The DNA here is from genome assembly GCA_018340775.1 of Taxus wallichiana var. yunnanensis. Classification (NCBI taxonomy): domain Eukaryota; kingdom Viridiplantae; phylum Streptophyta; class Pinopsida; order Cupressales; family Taxaceae; genus Taxus; species Taxus wallichiana. The sequence goes on along the minus strand of CM031237.1, from coordinate 231,869,741 downwards.
TTTCATTACCAGATGAAGGCTTTTCTAATAATGAAATTGCAAATGCCATAATATTGACACATTGACGAGATCTTGTGTGACTCAGATATATTTTAACATAATATTGCAATAGGAACAAGTAAAAATATTTAAAACTATTCTGAAATAAAAGTAGACACAATAATGCACATGATCAACACAGAGTCATTAAAAGTTCATCAGATTCATCAGCAGGGAAAATTTTCTTAAACAATCTCAGAGGATGTGAATGGTTGTACACTTGCAACCACCTTGACGTGATTAAATCTAAAAACACAAGAAAAATATGGTCTCTCAGACACCCTCTTGGGAAAATGGCTTCTCTCAAACTTTCTCAGAAAAATTAACCTCCGACCATTTGCAAGAGTATTCTCATTGCATTTATACATTTCACTTTCTCACTCATCCCAAATTCCCCCAAAAATAAGAATATTCGAGGAATCCTTTGCTTGTTACAATTTTGTCCCAAAAAAGTGATGTTTAATAAATTTACAGCCAAAGCTGCTAGGTGGATAAATCATGAATTGATCACATTTCTCGGACCCTTAATTGTGACTGGGATGCCATATTATAATTTTTCATAGTATTCTTATTCATTCTTTCATTTCTGAAATCCCCTTTTTGATCATTTTTAGGTGGCTCCATATGGCTGGATCTGACAAGCAATCCTTTCACCCTCAAAAATACACCTTGAGAAATGAGTGCCCTCACATGGATGCCTACATTCATGCATTGTGAGTCTGAGTTGTCCAAGTGCAAAGAGGAGTCAACAGAAGCCTCCATGTTTCCTTGGCGTAACTGCAAAGGTGAAGTCAAGAGGCGGGTTCCCAAACAAGCTGGGCCTTCCACATGTTCAGGAATCTAGATAATTACATCGGTTGCTGAAAAGTCAGAGTACGGGAAGGCCCAATGGAAGCTTCCATGTGTTTGTTCGACACAACTTCAAAGATGAAGTTTAGAGGTGAAACCTCAAACGAACGCAAGCTCTCCACGTGTCCTGTGCCCAAGAAAGTTACGTTAGCCATTGAACAAGTCTCAGTGTAAAAAGGAGCCAATAGAATCCTCCACGTGTCTCTTCAACGACATTTTTGATATGGAGCCCAAAAGTGGAGACCCCAAACAAGCACGGGCTCACCACATGTCTCAACCTGACAAAGTTGTTAAAAGAATCTAAGGACCAGCGAAAGGTTCCATGTGCCTAGTGTCTGAGAAAACCTTCTCAGCCGTTGAAAATTCTAAGTATGGGAAGATCCAGCGGAAAGCTCCACGTGTCCTTTCAGCACTCTTTCAAAAGTAAATTTCAGGGGCATGCCCCCAAATAGGTGCAGGCCCTCCACGTGTCCCAAGCCTTAAGAAGTTGCTTGAGAAGTCTAAGTATAGAGAGGAGCTAGCGGAAGCTTCCACATGTCTCCTTGGCACAACTCCAAAGGTTAAACCGAGAGGTGAATTCTCAAATCAGTGCAGATGCTCCACGTGGAAAATATTTGAGTTGAAACGGGCCAAAATTTTCAAAATGCTTCCCAACCCACTTCCCCACTTTGAATTTTCAAATGCTGACTCAAACATGTGACATCACTCTATCCCCTGCGGGGTTGCTGATCAATTTATAACTTTGTTCCTTTTTCACAAAAAGGCAAAATACTTCAAAATGTTCCGATGATCCGCCTTTCTACCTTTTTCTTGAAAAATGGCCACGTGTCCATCTTTGGGGTCAAAGTAATAATTTTTCCCTTCGCTTCATGTTTATTGAATAACCAATTAGATACTATTGGGGCTGCGGGGCCAATTTGGCATTTTTACCAATGTGACAAAGTGACAAGTTTTAGGAAAAAGACCCGCTGGGCCACATCTAATAAGAAAGGACCATGTTTCCATGGATGTTGGGACAAAAATTGATAGGGAAAACATGACTGTGGAAAAATAGAAGGAAGGGGAAACCCTGAATTCATGCCCAAATTACAAATTCTTTCTCATGGATAGAGAAATGGAAAACAATATTTGGACTCAATGTGATCCTCGACCAAAGGAAAGGACTGACCATGGAAACCAAATGAAGGAAAAATCTTTCACGCATCAATACAGGGAGACAAAGAAAAATTCAAACCATGCGGATTGAGACATTTTGAACAAATAGGGTGAAATTAAATTGAGCACCAACAGAGTGTATAAAAATTCATTACATATTCTTCATCGGTAAAGGTAATCGGTGGGCAACCATGAGCTTACCAGCAAGATATATTTGAGTCGTAAACAAAATAAGAATCACTAGAAATAGAGATGTTTCCAAAGGTCATGGGAAATGTGAGCAAGGAGTGATGGGCATCTATTGTGCCACCAATATAATCATGGCATGATTATCCAAGTGTGTGGGGAGAGCTACAAGGGGAGCATGCAAACAAAAACTATCAAGTGAAAAACGTGTAATGTGTATGATGATGTAGTATGAAAAGAACGATGATAGAGATGTGGTGAGTGAGGAGGTGGTAAAATTTCATTAAGTGTTATGCCAAACCTGGACAAACTATCACATGTATAAATAGTTTTGAAACATGTGCGGTCCACTAGGATATCTTGTAAAAGGTCTGATTGATGAATAACGTACATGCATAAGGAGGTAAGTGAACATGTATTCACGAGGAAGAGGAGGATACAACATCAAAAATGTGGATAGACCTCTTATATAATACCATAACACTAGTAGATAGAGGGTATTTAAACATGTATTCACCTGGGCCATTGACCACAAAGGTTTCTTTGAAGTAGGAATCATCTATACCTAAAGGGGTAAAGTCAAGTTTCCTTAATGTTTCATCGGTAAGTTCAATAGCATCAACTTCGTCATCAACATCCTTAGATTCGTCCATGTGAACATTATTATGTGATATGGCATTATCAAGGATATTGCTAGGGGATACCATAGGTGGAATAGTAGGGGTTATCAGAACTGGTGAAGGAGATACATTAGGAGGAAAAAACTATGTAGGTGGTAAAGTCGTAGGGGTTGCGATAGGCAAAGGGACAAAAATAGGGGTGGCTAATGTAGGTGTAATAATATCGGTTGTGTGAGTGGAAATTGTTGGGGTACTTAAAGTGGTAGGGGAGGAAGTCAGAGCACTTGATCAACCAATATGAAATTTATCAATGCTACTCTATGGAATGCATTGTGGAGGTGGTATGGGCATAGAGGTAATGGGGTATATGCGACATTATTTGAAGGGTTCTAGGTCAATAGTAATGGTGTGTTCATAGCCATCATGTAAAAACTTGAAACACTAGTGGATAGTAGAGGGTACTGAGTGCATTGTGTGAATCCAAGGTATAACTAAACTAAAAAGAGCCATTGATAACATATGATTTAGTGAGAACGGTTTTAGGTCCAACCTGTATATGTAGAGAGATAGTTCTTAGGAAGGTATGAGTGGTAGAATCATAACCTCGAATGACGGTATAATTTTTAGTAACGAATTTTTTGGTAACACCTAAATTTTTAAAAGGGAATGTGCACATAAATTATCAGCTTAGTCATTTTCAATCAGAACTTGCTTGATACAAGTTGTACTAACAATGACAGTAATGAGTAAATGGGCACTTGGGTTATTTTTAGTGAAAGGTGAGGCATCGTCATCGGTGAAAGATATGACACGTAGTAGGTGGCGAAGGGACTGTATGAGATTTATAAAAGCTTCCGTGGAATTATTAGTTTAAATCTGGATGGCACAAAGGGAAGCTTTTAATGTAATGTGATAATCTGGTGCATTACACAACAAATCATAAAGGGATATCTTAGTGGGTGTATTCTTAAGTTTCTCAACGATGTCGTAGCCCTTAGAAGTAGTAGGAGGAGGTAAAAAATTAATGGGTGGTGTAATAGATGCATGTGGAGCTGTAGGTGGATTGTGACAAGTACGACGAGTAGTAACAACATTAATGGATGAGTCAATCTTAGGTATAACAAAGTGAGGGGGATGTTGAGTATGTATCCCCATGAAATTAGGAATAGCAGTAACTATTATTATTACCTTAGTTGGCGTGAAGGTGGGATAAGAATATTGAGCCGTGACACGAGGGGAGAACGTTGAAATCGTCAAGTTAACCAAAATTATTAACTAAAAGTGAGTAAATATACAATAGTGCAAAGTAGTTAATCTAATCTAGGAGGAAAATATAATGCAGTGAAGAAATGTAATACAATAATATATAAAATAGAATGAGTGATTAAACTAGGTGAAACTCAAACCCTAGTATGTAATAAAGAAGAAGAAATGACTTAGTTGATATCAAGAGACTAGACTAGAGTGTCGAAGCTCTGCACAAAAATCAACAAACAAGAATGACTATTCCGTAGTGCTGAAAATGATAGATTTTGATGATATGAGTGGAATGGGGAAACTGGAACTATACTAGGGTATCGACGGGCACTTTGGTCTATGTAAAATATATGAATTTGGTTTTTCTAGTGCCGAAAGATAGTATAGAACTCTACCTATCTATCACACTAAATTCTGTGTGTTGCATACCGAATACTTGGAATATGCCAAGATGGATAACTGACATGCAAGACCCCAAAACATGCATCAAACCCTAAAACATAAAAATCCATATGAAGTGGTTGAACTGTTCCCAGCTGTCACAAGGTCCCTCATTATGGTCTCATAGCTTTATATTTTTAGGTTTCTCTTGGTCCAATTTCGTAATTAACCCCAAAAATAATGACCTCCTAAGAGATAAGGATGAAAAATGGCTAGAAACAAAAAAAGAAAAGGTGGGAAAGTTCAAAAGGGACTATGGTGCCCATGGATAGCTCACTACGAAATATGGGTGTCCTAGTTAGGGCTAAGATGACGTGAGATCTTTGGAAATGGATGGATTGATAGATGCAATTGGTCACAAAATACGAAATAAAATAATAGAAATGATCAGAAGGATGGAAGTTAATGAGTACTTTATTTCCTTGAGAACCTTTTAAATAGTACTATGTGGATGAGATAAATAATTGCATAAAGTGCACAATTTTGTGACTACAAAGGCACATTGTATGAATAATGAAGCTTAGAATTTATTTTTGTCCCTACCATTATTATTGAAAAAAAAGTGCTTTTCCACTATGAGTAAATACACTTCTTTTTCATCAAGATTGTTTAACTTGGCAATAGCTATGAATGTTTATGTTCCAAATATTATTTATAAGGGTAATGCAAGGTATTACAATTCCTTGTCATAGTCTTCACAAATTATTGGGAAAATTTATTTTGTAGGAAAAATATGCTACTTTGAGAACAATGGGGGATGAATACTCTCCTATATTGTTAGGAGAGGCACCATTTCTTATTGTTCAATACCAAAAAGGAAATAATGTGTACAATATCTAAATCATCTAATTTGAGAGGGTGGTATTTTATTCCCAATGAAAGGAATAGAAAATCGAAAGTGATATGAAATAAATGAAGAAATAAAATAGAGAGAATGACAGGAGTGGAAAAATTACCTTTCAAATGTTAGAAAATTAATACATGTTTAATCGAACGACCACTTAATTGGTTATACGGTGCCTTCGTGGCATCCTCTTGTGAGATGGTTACTCCTTGAATTGTTTCATCTTGTATAAATTAGTCTGTTTCATTCAGATTTTATGCATTGTCCTTGTTCTATCATTGGTATCAGAGCACTTCTTTTCTCAGTGTGGTACCAGCATCGACATCGTATCTTGTTATATCCTTCTAGTCAATGTCTCCTTCTGCGCTGCCTCTAAATGTGTTAATGATTTTCACCCAACTGAAAAAGGGGTATAATTATTTTGAATCTGACGCGTGGTTGAGAGTTAAAGCTTCATGCCATAGAAAGAAAAGGTATCAGTAATGACCATGTTGAGTGGTCACCTGCTGCAATAGTTACCTTCATGTATAAGCATGATATTAACATCAATGAGTATATGATGGAGAGTCTAACCCTTGAGGAGAAGAAAAATTGGGTAGATAACTCTCCTATAATGTTCCTTAAAATTGAAAAGGATACCCATTAGGTTGGTTATGCATGATGTTGAAGCTTATGCCTTGCAAATATATTCACCAGTGAATGTACATAAGAGATGTAGAAGTGTTTTGAATCATTTTTCAAATGAGCCTCAAAGCCATATCTCAGTAACTAAGTAAGAACTCAAGACAACAAACAAGATCTTTTTACCACAATTATTCTACAAATTTTCAACAATTTAAGAGAATTGTAGAAAATTCGTGGCATGTCTATAATAATTTCATAATTTATTTTGTGGGTTGTGTTAAATATACTTAAAAAAACTTGTAGAAAATCAACACTTCGAAATATTTATCATAGAAAATCCACATTTTTTTAGATATATAATTTAAATAATTTCTACTACATTTATATTACTTTTGGAATAATTAAAAAAACTAATATAAATTATAATAGCATTGCGGAGATGCCACATTAAATAGTGCTTGAATGCTATATAATTGTTTTGTGGAAATGCCACATAACTAATTCTTTAGATTTTTAGTACATTTTAAGATGAAAAATATTACATTATAATACTCAGTAAATTCAAAGTACAAAAATATATATCTACATCACCATAATCATTCTACAAACTTTAAATAAATTAGGAGAATTGTAGAAAATTTGTAGTATTTCTATAGTGATTTAATAATTTATTTTTTCGGTTTCTAGGTGTTCCACAATTTTAATGTACTTATAAAAATTTGTAGAAAATCTATATTCATAAACATTCATTATGGAAATTCCAATTTTTTTAATCTTTTAGAAATCTAATTTCAATATATCTACCATATTTATATTGATTTTAGAAGAAAATAAAAAAACTAATATAAATTATAATAACACTAACTAGAGATGCCACAATAAATAATGTTTGAATAACATTTATGGATTTATACGCAACTCTATATTTAAACTTTTAATACATTTAAAAATAAAAATATATAATAATGTGTATATTAAACATAGACAATTTATTTATAGTTATAAATTTTTATACCAAATCCACATCTCTAAATGTTTTAAGTTTTTTATTATTTAAATATAATGAGTTCCAACAATATATACACACCACATTACCTAATATATGTGTTTATTATATTTTTCTTATAAATTCATACATATATTACATAAAGTATATATTCTTTTAAATATATATTTGTTAAATATGTTTTTAATTTAACTTGAAAATATTTATAATAAATTTTATTCTATTTATTAATTATTATGATATTAATATTAACATATATAATTAACAAATAAATATTTTTATTTTATTAATATTAAACTTAAAATATTTATGTTAGCTCTCTAATTACATGATTTATAGGACAATGTTATAGGTTTGAATAACATCTATTTTAACACGTTTTCTACAATTTTATAGGAATTGATAAATGATAATAAAAAAATAGTGTTTAAAGATTAAAATATTATAATGTAGTTTTAAAGAATAAATTGTAGATGATCCATGTTTTTGAGAAATTCTCCCATTCAATTATTTTTATTTAGACACCACATGTGATTCTTAGGCATCTTAGGTTACGGGGACTAAGTTACAATGTAATAAAGATTTTTGTTGTGATTTACTTTGTAATGATATTCCTAAAAATATCGGGACACTCCTAACTCATGGAAATCATGAAGCATTTATATCGGGATTTTTATTTTCCAATGATTTACTTACAATACGCAGCTTAGAGAAAGCTATTCACTACAAATTATTTTGCATGTTTCAAGTCTTCCTTCTTACCTTCTCATAGATTTGGTGCAGCATTACATAGGTGCGATGCAGAAGCTCTTCATTTCAAAAGACGAAATGGTTTTCTCCAAGATGTTTGCAGGAATAATAAGCTAAATAATAGAAGGAAAATGTTTTTAATATCAATGAGTTAAATGCAGTTCTCTATAATCATTCAATTTTATAAGTATTTATACATATTTGCGGTTCGAATGTCACGAATGATCATAATCTTACGTGTTATTAGCATTTACTTCTGGTTTCCTTGCACATTATTATTTTAATATTCGAAGCCAAGGTTTTTATAACGCCAATGATAACTTGGGAACTAGGAAGATCCATGCTTTGCATAATCAACTGATATTACTCGAACTATTGTATGAATCGTAAGCAATTAGAATCAAATCAATTTTGGGGATTTGTTTTTTTAGTTTATATTCATAAATGGTATTATTTTTTCTATTGTGGTATAATTTGGCTCACATGGTTTGGAGCTTAGTGTGGGCCAGGACATAGATGGCCTTAATAAAATAGAGAGGAAGTTCGGCTATTTTGATGACGAAGTGCATAAGAATGCATTCACATGAAACATGGTGCGTCAATACAAAGAAGACTTTTAGAAACATTTTGTAGCTTCGAGCTGATGGATGATGCCAATAATGTGAATATGATTGTTCATTCGTATTTTGATGTTATTCAAGATATTCACACTATGTACATTCTATATACAAAACTCTTCATCGTGCCTTCAAACTGCAAGTCTTATGTGAGGGAGGATCGGTCTTGATTTTGACGTTGATGTCACATGTTACAATAATCTTATTTGACGGTCTAAAAAATTATATGGATGTCATTTGACATTCAAAATATAATATGCACGTTGAATTTATTTTTATAATAACTATTACAAAAAACAAAAAATTGAGTAAAATTTTACATCTACAAGATTGAAAAAATAACTTTAAATAAATTTCTAAAATGAAATTGATTAAAATAATATAAAATTAAATGCATAATATTTCTAGATATTTAGTAGAATATAAACATCATGTGAAATAAAACATCACTACAAATTTTATTTAAATAAAATGAGTTTATCAAAGAGCTAAAACTTACATTGATCAATCATGCTTTCACAAAATATTTTGTGACCTTCTTTGCTTTTCCCCTCTCCAAATGTCATACACTTTCTCCAAGTCGATTATAGAAGGATTGGGTCCATTTAGTGATAATCGCATGAGTGCATCCAATTTTATGATTTCTAGCTTTGATCTTCATATATCTTTAATTAGGTTTTGCTTTGAAAACCCTCGTTCACATGTTGTTGTACTTGCCGGAATCACAAGTATACTCTGCCATAGTTTTAACATGTTTGGAAAGTTGGTTTGCCAACTTTTAGAAATACAAAAAATCCTCCATGCTTCTCTAATAGAAAAACCCTCACATCCTCGTGTGTGGAGTGTATCAATAAATTGATGCAACTCTTTTTACAAGCCTCGATGTCAAATGATGGAATGTCCATCCCTTCATTACAAACAATCTATTATAAATGTTTGAAAAGTTTTTCAAGCCAACTCATTGAATTATTTTCTCTAACCAAAACATCATGTGAATAGTTTGAGGGACTAAACAACTTGACTGCATTGAAAATAGAAAGATCGGAAACCTTGCATTTAGACAATCTATTAGTCTTTGAACATAATCTTTTGTAAGTTGTATGCAAATTTGTAATGTGCCATCAATACAAGGATTGAAACGTTGCTTTTGTGTATTAAGAATATCACCATGTGCATTGGGAATAGATGTGTAAAGTAATTCATGTTTGTGAACTACTCCTCTTTATCGAGTTATTTGTAGATAGCCAAACCGAGATGCCTCCAATTTTTTTGATAAGTAACAAGCACCATTTGGAAATGAATTATTATTTAGAAATTTTCTCCTTAGAGTATTAATAGTGGCATCAATATTAGCTCCAAGAGAAACTTGACATCAATGTGCTCCACTTGAAATTCTTTGTTTAACTTGTTAAGTTCACACATAACATCAAGCATGTGCAAACAATACTTGAACAAAAAATATTCTTGCCTTATCATACCATGGTTCTTTCTTCTCACTTTTCCACGAAGTCATTATAGCATGCATCAATGCCACTAGCCTTTCAATAACTTGTCCCTAGATAAGCATCTCGAATCCATAAATTTGAAGGCACTTTGGAGAGTTTCTAGTTTCATAAGTTCTTGTAATGCAATCAGTTCATTAATTCTTTTTGTTGAATTTTGAACCCATGAATAAAATTTATTTGCCACTTTGTCAACAAACACTAACTCTGGTATCATTTTAGAAGCATCTGATGCAGCTAATGCCTCACGATGAGCAACACAATGAACAACTATTAAATTTGGCACATATTTTTTTAACAAGGTCATAAATCTATTTTCATTTCCCACCATAGAAGAAGCACCATTCGTAGAAACAACTATCAATTTTTTGTTCAAAATATTCTATTCATTTCTTAAACCTCTTAGTGCATCATATATTGTTCTTCCTTTTCCATCACCAAGACTAATAAGTTTCATGAATTGAGAGACTGGTGATCCCAATCCTTGTGAATCTAGAAATGTTGCATAAACAACAAGATGTTTATTAGGCTACGATCGTGCTTTCATCTAACATGAAAGAGATATAAGGACTCTCATTCATCTTCAAGATCTGTATCTCTTCAAGATATTTAGATATAGAAAAAATAAATTGATTCACTACCTTTCGGTTTGTATATGATGCATAGTCTTTATTCTTGGGCATACATGATGTATCTAATGACATGACAAGTGAACAAAGAGAGTAACATGTAGACAAAGATAAATCTTTTTTTGTAACCAAATATGCCAACTTCATGGTTTTGATAATTCTATGCTTGTTAGAATCATCAATATGTGTTATATGTTACGGAATAGATCTCACCTTTTACGCTTATCACATACCCATTTTACCCGTGATAGTTTGTGAACATTAGATTTCTCATGGGTTACACTTGCATCTTTACGCATCTTTGGTACAACCATCTCCTATTCCCCATGGACACAGGTGCTCTATATGTTTCACACCATTCACACTTCATAAAATTTTTATCCTCATGGATAGTTTTCTTTAACCATGTATACTTATTTTCCCACTCTACTTTATAAACTCTCTTCAATTTATGTTTTACCTCTCTGCTGCCAAAGAATATTGTTTGTTTCGACCTCACTTCCCATAATTTCTATATCTTCATTAAGATCTTCATTCAAATCAATATTAGGTCGAAATTCAGAAATACCTTCACGTTGAAGATCTTGAGATGGAATTGACCATTTAAACATTTGGTTGATTGTCCTTTGTTTCTTCTTTCTTTCTGACATTTTACAAAACTGCAAAATCAATTTAAATGTTAATTTCTTTATAATAATGCACCACAAATTTTATATCTAAAAATGAAAATCATTCTAATGTAAATTTTGATAAAAATGAATGAACAAAAAAGTCAGAAGGGCCCATGGAAAAGTAATATTTAATTGTTGGAAATTTAATAACTTTAATTGTAAAAACAATTACAAAAAGAGAGAATTTCAACACAATTTTAATGAAATTTTCATAACTATAACAAATAAATCTTTGGACTCATAATAGATAAGAAGTTTACTAGCAGTGTAAAGTAGTTCCCAACTTCCGCATAGCATGAAGCCTACGCATAGGTTTGATAGTGATTTCCAAATTCTGGCAGCATGAAGCTTGTTTACAGGTGTGAGATAGCTACAAGGATCACATTGCCAAATCCAGTTTCGTGGTATTGGTATGTAATCTACTTTAGAAAAGACTTTAAAAAATTATAAAACTAGAGAGATTAATTATGTAGTTAATAGAGACTCAGACTTGGGAAGATCTTACCATAGTAAAAACAATTTTAGGAGTACGAACGGATCTAAAGAAGTGCCAATTTACCGCTGCCAACAATATCTTTGTGTTGAACTTGAATGGTACGCTACATGCAACATGCTATGCCCTTTCTTTTAGCCATTTGTGTGTTTCACTACAACTCCGCCAAGCTTTGCAATTCAATGTGATCTAAGGTTTTATCCCATTCCATCTTCCAAGTTCGTAACTTTAGACTTAGGAGTCCTATTTATCCTCAAATCACGTCTCAGAGCTATGTATTTATTTTCACATCGGGATATTCTTTCCCCTCGTAGAACTAAGGACCATGTTATGGAATTTTTTTCTCCAAAACCCATTACTTGTCACTAATCTAGAATATTTTTCTTGCAGATATATGTATAAACTTGTAAAGCAAGGAATGCATAATATAGGTGTCAAGACCAAGATTCAAATCCAATCTTTTCACCGTAGTAGAAGGTAATAGAATGGCTTTGCATGCATGCTTATAGGAAAGCTTTACAGAGAAACAATTGAGTTAGAGGAATCACGGAGGAGTGGAGATCGGGGAAAACTAAATTAAAAAATCCATATTCTAATTTTTGTTTGAAATTACCACAACACCGGTTGGCTTTTTGTATTTACAATTTTATGGTGACAAAAGCAATGTATTATGTAACCGTGGATCATATTCATAGATGGTCATGGATAGTTACTAAGTTAGTAATTTATAATCTACGCTTTCTAATTTTGTTTCATAGTTTCTATTTCATACTCATGAAAAAGATAGCAAGATTCCTTCTTATTTTTTTCTAAATATTTATAAATTTTGATTTTTATTTATATTAGATTTTTGATAAATTTCAAAATATATATAATATAATAAGTAATTTAGTAACTTTTATATATATATATATATATGATAATTTTACCTGTCAAGCATGACAGTCATATATTAAAAACGACTGTATTTTCACATCTAAAATGACTAAAAACGTCAAAACACCTTGCAAAATCTAAGCCTGCAGGGGACTAACCCTCTTGGCATTTCTTGGAGTCTTATTAAATTAAGAGAATAAACTTGTAAACTGATTAAAAAAAAACGTTTAAAGACTATTTCAAAAAGCGTTTAAACTTGCCTCTCAAAATCTTGGCTGTCATACATAAACCATCTACGGCGGTTGTAGAATGTTTCAGAGTCAAAACATATACCTAATAATGTAGATAAACATATGCGACTGATTCTTTATCCGCGTGTTTTCCTTCTTATGTATCCCTGGTATAAATAGGTCATTATACCATGAATTCAATCAACCTCATCCCTTGCAACACCAGTTGCTTTCATCAAAACAACTTGAGCCAATTTACTTCTAAGCAGAAAAGAGAAATATAGTTTTTCGGGAGATTAATAATTGACGGCCAAAGGCAGTGGTTCTGGTTCATAGCTCAAAAATGAAGAGTTCAATACATTTCTCGGTTCTAGGATTCCTGTTGTTAACGTACTCATTATTGACAGCTAATGGGCAGGCGAGTGGGCTGAAGGTGGGTTATTACCGCCATACATGTCCTCAAGCCGAATACATAGTGAAGAAAACAGTCTCCAAAGCTTTAGAAGCAGATCCTACATTAGCGGCTCCTCTTATCAGGATGCATTTCCACGACTGTTTTGTGAGAGTAAGTCTACATTAATCCATTTCCGCCATGAGTAGAAGTATGATCTGGTAGAAGAATATAATCATATGATTATCTGTGCAGGGTTGCGATGGATCAATTCTTATAGACTCCACGCCTGGAAATAGAGCAGAGAAAGAGTCGCCTGCAAATTTCCCTAGCCTTCGAGGGTTTGAGGTTATAGATGAAGCTAAGCGGGATATAGAATCAACGTGCCCTCAAGTCGTGTCATGTGCAGACATAATTGCATTTGCTGCAAGAGATAGTGCGTATAAGGTTGGTCATTCACTTGATCTCATTGCAACCACAAGCATTCCCGTATTCATAAATCCTAATTAAATTACACATATAATTAAGATATATCTAACTAACCTTTTATCCCGTAACATTGTTTTTGCAGGCTGGTAAAATTAATTGGCAGGTCCCAGCCGGTCGCAGAGACGGAAGGATTTCTAAGGAAGAGGAGATCATAGGGAATTTACCACCTCCATTTTTCAACGTTCAGCAATTAACCGATTTGTTTGCGCAAAAAGGCCTCTCACAGGAAGACATGGTAACTCTATCAGGTAAGTTATACTAGAATTATTAAGGCTGTGTTGCAGCAGGGGAAATTAATATCGATATTGACATTGAGAAATGAACAGGTGCACATTCAATTGGTGTGTCGCATTGTTCGTCATTCCGTTAGGCTTTACAACTTCAACAATACCGGTCTTCAGGATCCCACTCTCGACGCTCAACTGGCTCGGCGACTGAGGCTTACATGCCCACCTGCTGATACTCCTGACCCAACCGTGGCTTTGGAGCCCATCACCCCGACCAAGCTGGACAACAGATATTATTCACAGCTTCACAGAAACCGCGGATTATTGACATCGGATCAAACCTTACTCACAAATCCCTCCACTCGCACTATGGTGAATACTAATATTAAGAGCCCATCAATATGGCGCAACAAGTTTGGAGAAGCCATGGTCAGGATGGGGAGCATACAGGTGTCCACTGGATCCCAGGGTGAAATCAGAAGGAACTGCCGCATTGTGTTGTGACCAACATATTCATCTCTCGTTGCTTTACAAGGATTCATTCTTTCATCCATTTGCTCGCTCTTAACACTTGGTACAATTCTTTTATTCTTTCATTCTCTCCCGAGTCAAATAAGACTCCCACGAGGGAACCCAGAGATTAATGCCATTCAATTTTGCTACCCCTAAATATACATTCTTTAATTATATGGGGTTCTTTCCTTTGTTCATTATATGGATTGGATATAGCGTTGAAGGAGTCGCCTATCTCCCTATTTAGATACTCGTTTTAAAGTTTACCTTTTCTACGTTTACTATATTATTTTAATATTGTAAATGTTTTACCCTTGTTAAATTCTTCTCTTATAGATAAAGACAAGTAATAAAACTAAACTCCTTTAATGTTAAACGAATCTAACATTACCTATTTCATTACTTATTTCTCACAACATGTATAGGCATATTAATCCTGAATTATGTTCAAACCTAATTGAAACAATAACTTCACTTAATATTTATGGCTTTTATAAAAAAAAATACAAGGAAGAGGCTTCATTTATATTGGTTGGATAGAATCCAACAAACCGTAGAGAAGAAATTGGAGTGCTTGTTAGAGACGTATAAATTTGTATGTGATGAGATTGATCATAATAATAATAAGTTGGATGATGATATTCTCAAGCAAAAACGTAGTTTGTATGGCGATGAGCGCCTCAAAAAGTATGCTAAACATTATGACATTCTCCGGGCACTTAAGAGCAAAAATACCGTGATAGAAGACGCCGTTAAAGTTTTGAGGTGAAAATTATTCCATGCATTAGATCTTTCAATGAGCATCTTATTTAATTAAGAGATCACTTGCAACCACGTCCTTCGATTGTTGAGTGTGAATCGCTACCAAACACATCCCAAAATATCCTTCTTTGAAAGATTAATAAATTGTGGGGTAGAGCACGTAACTATTCAATGTCGAGAAAAATGAGGCCTTCCATATCCGCTCTGATGCCATATTCGTATCCTTTAATCTTGCGGGTACATGACAAAAGTTATGAATTTTGAAGATAACAAAGGAATTAAAACAAGTGTTTTTCTTAGATCACAAGTTCCAAGAATCCAAGAGCATGACAACGAATGCCAACAACAAGACTAATATTAAGGAATCAAGGTTAATTGTAGAAATTTTCCTCTCTCTTTGTACTCAAGAAAGGATATGACAACAATGATATAACCATTTTGACAATGTACAAAGGTCGATGAGTGAAATTCAAGAAATACTCAAGAACCGTAATCTTAGCGTAACTCAAACAGGATTGATGTTTGAAGCATTAAAGACTCCTAGAGTATGTTTCGTGGTTAAATTTCAAGGAGAGGAATGAAAAACTAATATATTATCTCTTGTAAAGAGTAACAAAGTGGTATGGGTAGTAGGATCGAAAGGGAGCGTCATGTTTCTCAAAGTTTTGATAGCCAAAGATTATAGGCGGTGAAGAATCACTCACCGGAGAAAGGATCATTTACCCACAATGTTATCCACAAACTAGTCATTTTGTAGTAAAAATGCGAATTATCAAAATAAAATGGAAATACTTTATTAAAAAAGAATATGAATATTCCACGATTTTATCAAATCACATTTAAACTTGTGGAATAATAATATTCTAATATTTAAATCCTAAAAAACTATATTTACTTTCAAGTTTTGAAAAATAACATAGTTTTTAAATTATAATTGTTGTCATAATTACACAACCCAAATATAATGTATCACACTTCTAGTTTTTCGCACAATTTTAAAGTTCATTCCAATAATATATATTTATAACGCCCATGTAAAACAACACTCGAGACCAAGAAACAACCTAGGTTTAGTTAGTAAAATTATGGAATAAATTTTGATAGGGAACTCGCTTTTGGCAAACGAGGACTTTATGGAAAGCTCTCGACGTCCTCTTTGTACCAAAACCTTAAAATTTTAGTTTGATAAAGTTTTAGGGGTCAATTTTGAGAAAACATTTTTGTCACTAAACAGTGAACTGGTATTTTTAACTTATAAGATTTGTTCTAATCCAATATTCTTTCTTTCTCAACATGCCAACCAGACATGGAGGATTTTACTTGGAATATTTTAGGATAGATTACTAGGTTAAAAGTTTGATTGATTTGCAATTGAAAATTATCCATTTTATATAGCAAAAGTCTCCAATTTTGCCTTTGCACTGATTTGAAAGGTTCTATAAACAATTTTCATAAGTATTTTAGTTTGTTTGGGGTTGTTTTGACCTTAAAATAAAATTTGATATTTCATTTTGTCATCTTTGATGTCATAGTGCAGGTCATTTTGTTCAATTTCTGATTAATAATCACCGAAGATAAAAATTATCTATGAGCTCAAATTTGAATAGATTTATTTACATTTACCAACTCTAAACTATGAATTCATTCCATCATAATCTAACATACTAAGTTGATTTAAATCAAGTGTGCAAAAGCCAAAAGATACATTCGCTTTCTAAATTATCATACTTTTCAAAAGAAAGAGTATTGTAAAATTTCTTCATACGTATTCCACTTTTCAACTTTCTAAAAAAAGATTTCATAGTGCTTTTAAATTATCGATTCAAATATAACAATGCCATTTGAGGAAAGTAATACAATCTTCTATTCATTTAAAAAGATATCTTTACAACTTCCTTCTTTCATTCCTTAAATACCACAATGAATACAATTTTCTTCTCATTCATTCAAAAAAATAAAATAGAGTACATCTCTTTCACATTTCGAGTTACAAATTTCATAGCTAATACAAAACATCTTTCCATCACAAATAATATACTGAGTTATCCACTTCAAAGTGGGAAAAGGGTTACAATAAGAAATAATCTCAACAAGGACTATCAAACTTGTCTTTTCCTCTACTCCGGAACAACAACATGAAGATCCTTTTCATATTAAACCTTTCGTTAAGGGAAAGGATCAAGGTGTTTTTTTCCAATCAAGAATCTTAGTAAACCACTACAAATACAAGAAAATTTTAAAGTGTTAATCACTATGTTTTGTGTGTTGGGCTGTTAGGATACTTTTAGTTGAGGTGTTCAAAGCATTCATACCACAAATTTCGCATAGATTAACCATGAACTATAAAATATAAACATGTAGAGGTCTCAAATATATTAATAACTTAGAGACATGAATGATAGTCAACCACCTCTATCAGTAACTACATCATGCAAATCCTGTAATTCTCTTATTCTAGCAATAGGTGGAGAAACATTCACAATATTTACAAAGAATAGAATTATAAATTTGATCCCTTTAGAATGTAAATTAAAATAAAACTTTTATACTAAAATAACGGCATTGATGCACCCATATTGCACTTCGTAGATAGTGTCGATCCTAAAACATCCACTGATAGGAATTTTCAGATATAATATTAGAAGTTATACAATCGAAAGATAAGATAGAAGATTATGAAAAATTAAATGGTTAGAAGCACCAAAAGTATATATCCTTATATCATTTGATGTAGAGTATGAACTAAGGGAGACAAGTGATGATGTGAACTATAGATAAATTAGTTTTCCTCTAGATCCTACTTTCTAAACCTACTTAATAAAGCTAAACATATCAACATTAATTCAACTCATTTTTGGTACAAATATAAATCCTTTTCCTATTTATATCTAAAATATTTATTTATCATGTTTATATGTCTAAATTTTATGAAGAACCAAGAAAGGTGTATATAGAAGAGCTAATAGCACTTGAAGGGATAATGTAACATGTCTAATAAATATATGAGTATATCAAGAAGTTTATTGTAAGTTTAACTCTTTATATCATAAATATTTAAGCATTTTCATATTAATTTATTGTCAAAAAATCCAGTGATAATGTGAACAGTGTGAAAAGGATGTTCAACAATATGTATTATGAGTGTGAAAACATAGTGCATTTGCATTTGGAACATTATTAATGATTTTATTATTAATGAACGTAGTAGTACTATGTATAGGTATACTAGTAGTATTATTTCCAATAAAACATCTAAATGATGACTATAAGTAGGAAGAGGAAGTCAAAAACGAAAAGTGACTAAATATTGAATAGTGCAATGTAGTTAATCTAATCTAGGAGAAAAGTATAATGTAGAAAACAAATGTACTAAAGAATTACATAAACTAGAATGAGTAATTAAACTAGATGAAACTAATAACCTAGTGTGCAATAAAGAAGAAGAAATGACTTAACTAATATCCAGAGATCAAAGTGCGAGAATGTCGCAGTGCATCGCACAAAAATCGAGAACTAGGAATGACTATGTAGTAGTGCTAGAAATGATATATCTGGATGATGTGACTTGACTAGGGCACCATCGAGTGCTTTGGTCTACTATTTGGGTGCCCTGGTCTATGTAAAAGCTTCAATCTAGTTTTTACAAGGTGTAAGATAGTCTAGAACTCTTTCTTTCTGTCGCTAAATTATGTGTGTTCCACTAAATATTATGAATATGCCAAGATGGATAAATGACTTGCAAGACCCCAAAACAAGCATCAAATCCTAAAAAGAAAAATGCATATGAAGGGGTCAAACTATCCTCAATTACCACGAGGTGTACTTACGATTGAGCGTTGCACTACATCTCGGACTCCAGTGTAGTTACAGTGTACAAGTGTGTGTGAATATGTCCTAGGTTGATCTTTTTCCAGTCACACTTTGTGAAGTAATGACTAATAACTTTGTAGAAAAAATGTAATAAAATTTGTGTATGGAATAGAGTAGAATCCCTCCTATGAAGTGTGTGTTGATGCAGATCTCCTAGCTTGTGCCTTGATGATGATGGATCTATATAGATGTCAATGCAATAGATGGATGGAACTCTAGATGGCATGATAGTATATAGTGATGCTAGGTCCCTCATTATGGTCTCATAGATTTATATTTATAGGGTTTTCTTGGTCCAAATTTGTAATTAACCTAAAAAAACTAACCTCCTAAGAGATAAGGATGAAAAATGGCTAGAAAAGATCCAAGAAAAGGCGGGAAAGTGCAAAGGGACTAGGTCACCCCAAAATGGGACTAGGCGTCCACGACACCCTAGTACAAAATATGGTTTCCCGATTAGGGCTAAGACGATATAGGATCTTCATAAATATGATGGATAGGTATATGCATTTGTTCAAAAAATCTGAAATAAAATAATAGAAATGACCAAAAGATGAGGGTTAATTATTACTTTCTTTCTTTGATAACCTTCTAAATAGTATTATGATACTGTGATAAATAATTGCATAAAGTGCATGGTTTTGTGACTACATTTTTCCCCACTTTATGTTGTTGAGTGGAAAGCTTGCTAACATAAAGTAGATAGAGATGAGTATCTAACGCTGCTATTAAGTGATGAAGAAAGTGTGTTGAAGGAATATAAAAAGTGTGAAATGATAAAAATATGGAGTGTGGAAACTATAGATGAAAAATGATCAAAGAAAAAGTGACGAGATTGAACCTAGGGCAAAACACATATGTGTAGTTACCACAATGTATACCTGTTTGGTTAGTAAAACATGTATAATATTGTAGAATGTTGTTGTTGTTTCCCCCATTTGATTTCTTGTTTCTCATACGGTCGGACCTTTAAGGAGAAAATTCTCAAGTAGTCAAATATGTATGTATATAAGTGTGCAAATGCTATGTAAAATACACATGTAAGTGTAAAATATGCAGAGTGTAAATGTAAATGGAAATATAAAAGAAACATGTGTACTTAATCCATGTCAAGGAAGAGTGTAAAATGATATCCTATATTACGAGTTTTTTGGGCGATCTCATGCCACCTTGGCTGAAGAAGTGTAGGGAAGACATGCACTATGTCCTCTAAGATCTAACTGCTTTTGTTCAAATGTGTGTAAAGAGATCTCTGTCTTGTCTTGGGTTTTTAGGTGATCCAATGCCACCGCCCAAAAAAGTTTAGGGAGGAAATGATCCGTGTCCTCTAAGCTCTAACTACTTCCCGAAATGCTAATGACACCATGTCTTGTAAAATTCGTTGTGTATGGGGTTTGAGATCGATCTGAACCCACTCCCTAAATAGAACTAAACCAAATTAGTGTAGAATGTCCGTGTTAGTATGTAGAAACCCCAAAATGATTCCCCCTTATTTTGGGTGCATGTGACATCATTGATAGGAGAAATGTTTCCCCAAAAAGGGCCAATCAAAATACACTTGAAACCATGAAAATTAATTGAAAAACCTAAGGCACAAATGTTGACAATTTTTGCACTTGTGCAAAAATGGGTAACTTGAAACTTTTTCATTACGATGAAATTCATGGGTGAAGTATACCTAAACTAAGGGATTTGGATATCATTTGTTACTCGCTGAATTAGTTATAAGATTAATTGAAATCAAGCAATATGTGTGTCAATTACGTTAATGTAACAAATCACATGTTCTCCTGCAATCTCATGATACTTTAAGCAAAATAACATAAGGGCCTCGAAGGACATCCTGTGTTGTCTTAATGAAGACACCAAATTACAGAGTAGGTGAATTCACTACAAGATAAAAGGTATTGATCCACAAATTTTCCACATTTTACTTGTGGATATTTTAGTTCAAATTGTGAATCCAAATTTGTGGACTCCACCCACAATAATTTTGTAGAAACATAAAATGTGACAAAATTTGTGAAAATATCTACAATGAAAATAACTGTGAAAATTCCACAATATTATTATTGTGGAAGTTGTCATAATTTTAATATTGTTACACACCTACAATTAAAAAAATTGTGTGTATATTTACAAATTTGATAGTGTCATCATCCACAATTTTAAAATTATGACATGTATCATAATAATTAAAGGTTAACTTTACTATCCACAAATAAATTTAAACTTTACTATTATAAGCTTTATAAATTACCATAATTTAAAATCAATGTTAAAAATTTAATAAAATATTCCATTTATAATCTAAAACATAAATAAATATTATAGTTATAATTGATTTATGAAAATAATATAATAAAAATTTAATAGAATGACAATCATTCAAAGTAAATAAATTATTTTTAGTAATATATAGATAAAGTCATGTGAGAGATAAAAATTAATTAATTTAAATTAAATAAAATAAATTCTGAGCATAACCAATAAATTGCACATAAGTATACAAAAATACTTTTCCTTCCAAAAACCAAAATTACACAGGATAGTGAATGATTTATTATACGAGGCCAAACATTTAAAAAAATTATATAAAATTGAAAACGAGAAGTTCATTTTATACTTCTCATCTAAAAAATAGTAACATCAGAAAATACAGATCACGTTTTAAAAAGACAATATGGATGGAGTTTATTTATTACTGAGAGTAACAAAATAAGGATAGAATTTGTAGATTTGAAAATATTTTGACATATCATTCTATGGAAAACACATTATTCATAGTACAATCTCTATTTAAATATCCAATACCATTAATGTGATTTAGGAATTTCATAGATATTATAATGTTTTTAATAACATTTAATAGATAAATGGATGTAATATTAATAAATTTTTATTAAAAAAGTTAATTTATGGTATATATATCAAAATAACAAAAATATATTAATCAAAACATATCAAAATGTATATATGTGAGGATTGATAAAAAACAATGATCCATTACATATGTTCCTTATAAAACTCTCTGTAACATTTCTGCCATATTTACTAACTAAAATCTTTTAACTTTGTTTTCCATTCGTATCATTGCATAGACCACAATTTTTTCAATTTCTTTCTGCATAATTTTCCCAAAATTTATTTTGAAGGGAGCAATTATTACAGCAATGAAAGAAATTACGTTGCTTTAAGGATTTCTCAAAATCATGAAATATAATTCCCAAACACTAGGTGATTACAATGTATATGTAAAATATAATTCCCAAACACTTTACCGTATGATTTACTGTACCCGTCAAGGGGCTCAAAGGGCTTCTCACTTGATCTCATACTATAACACTTTGTTGACAGCTTTGATTAGATAAATATATACATTAACCCTTCATATACATTTACCTCACCTTAGGCAGCGGCTTTCTATAAATCATAAAAAATCAGATGTAGAGTATCATATATCAACAAACCCCTAAAAGAGGGCTGTATTGATCCCTTGCATTTAAAAGTGACGCTTTTTCAGTTATTTGACCGCTAACTTAGGAAATAAATCTCAATCTTTTAATATATTAATGGACAACTAATGATATTTTTACTTGATCCGTGTAGCTTGAAATCTACGGTGATGATTATTTGTAGATTGATCCGTGTAGTGGGATTGATGGTGCTTAACAAATTTTTTTAATAATAAAATTTCAAGTGGCAAAATATCTCAAACTAAAACCAAGTCTACATTATCTTGAAAAGGATTCGTCCCTTATGTGGCACATGAACCATTAATGGGTATTGCATGTTATAATTGGAAATTAACATGAAAATTACTTAAATATATTTATCTACAAAATTTTTTAATATATTATTTTCGCATACTAAATTGGTTAGTTATTTAATTATTTTTATATACTTTGTGAAAATTTTATATTAATTTAAGTTAGATTTTTTGCGAATTATTAATTGTATCTTAAATTTATGTTTGAAATTTTGACAACAATATAAATGTCAGATATATAGTTTAAAATAATTCTTAACAAAAAGAATAAAAATTAAATCCATAATTTAGAGTTTCAAAAGCCTATATTTTTCAAACTACAAGGTGAAAATGTGATTTGTCCACAATAAAATATAATAGATATCCCATATTTTAAAACTTAAAAAATGTAAAATTGTGGATTCTCTACATTGTATTTGGAAAAAATATTCATTTAGCGTTAATAATTCACATTTTTCTATAAAAAAATTATTTTGTGGATAATATTGTGAATAAATAAGCTTATTTCTAATCGTGTAGATCATACACAATCCATCTATTTTACACTTTGTAAATAATCCATAATAATGTTTTAAAAGAAAAAATGAACCTTACAAATGGTAAGAATTGGATGCATGATTAATTTTATTGATATAATGAATTCCTAGAGTTGATTTTGTATATAATGCATACACTTTTACATTTTATGGATATTATAGAATGATACATTTTAGATTTTTGGTAAAGAAAATTTGAAAATGTGAATTTTTCACAAGTTTAAATTTTACTTTTATGAAATTGTGAAATATCTACTTTGTATTTTATAGAATCTATTCACTTATTGTTGTTAATCCACAAATTTTCTACAAAAACATTATTTTGTGGAAAACATTGTTGATAAACAACCCTACTTCTAGTAGTGATTGTTGAGTTTTACGACAGAAACATAAGTGCGATTAAAAAAATCGAGTTCATTACTAAATGTTACAAGTTCTCATTGATGTTATTTCCTTCATGATTAAGACATTCAATTATATGACCGAGTTATTTAGTTCATCATACAATCCATACAAAAGATGAAGTGCAGGGAAGAAATATACAACTCATTTACAGAATTCAATGTTTTATTCATAAGGAAGGTCAAATGTTTCCCACACAAGCCGTGGACATGACTAAAATGTAAAGTACATCAATCAAGAAAGAGGTACACATGCATGAAATAGAAAGAAAAGGAATATGAGTGAACCCATCATTGCCTTTGTATATTCTTCGTTGTGCAGAGCATCTCCTTGCCAGCTCCTTTCATCCTCAAGGCATGGTACCTAAAAAGTAAAAGAAAGGAATCATCAATAAAGAGCTCAGGGTTAATCCATATTCCTACACTACCTAATTCATGCATATGGATCTCTAAGCAACAGGAGATATAGCTTTCTCAAAGATCAGATTGCATAGCTCACTCAGAGTGAAGAAAGAGAAAAGAAAAGAAGAAAACATGGACATAAGAGAGGCCAAAAATCCTAAGTATTTTCTAATTATTTTCCTAAGTGTGCAGGTACAAGTTACAGCCAAGGAAAAATAGACAAGTCATAAGTGCATGCAGAAAAAAGGAATGAAGATAAGATTTTGGAAAAATTTTGCTAGGGCTTTGCCATGTAAAATCAACATTTCAAATTTTCCAGCATACATATAAAGTTAGTAATAAAGCTCAAATACAAGATTTAAGCGAAAAAATAAATGGAACTGCATTATTTCGACAAAACCTAAATTGTTCAACATACGAATTTGTGAAACAAAGTTTCCAGAAGTAATATGTCCAATGCAGAGTTACAAAAAAGTTAGGAATCAAATTCAAGCTCATAATTTTACAATATGGAGCCACCCTATAACACTGTTTTTCAAGAATAAGAGTTACATTATTTTCAGATACAAGAACATTGCTACTGATCAAAATCAATAGATAAATTTTTAGAAACATTCAAAGCTCACCAAGTTCAAAGATGGTGTTTTCATAATAAGTAGTGCAATAATTCAAGGTAACCATCAAAGCAAGACCACTATTCTAGTTCTGAAGGACAAGAAAAAAATGATGGAATTATTTTGGAAATGAGATTTTGGTATTTTAACAGAGCTCTAGAATAGAGGGATTATAAAATAGAAAATCAGAAGATCCATATTTACTCATCTTAGAGCACTAGTTTTCAGTTTAGCATTGAGATAAGCACAACTTACAAATCTTAAATACAAAAGGCATGCTACAACTATCATCATTTCAGGAGAACAATCAAAGGAATAATGAATTATCAGTGTCTTGAGCCAAAGGGGAAACACCAAGTAACCTTACGAAGCCACCAATATTACAAAAGTTATAGTACGATAAACCAATTGCATTCAAGCACTCATCTCATGGGGAATTTCAATGTTCAAGTGATCTCAGATTGAAAAGGATTAAAGCAAGTATTCTCAAAGGGGTGCTATAGATTTTCAAATAATCAAGTTGATCTTGAACAATGAATTATATATGGATTCTCCAAATACAAAAATTGAGCCAAGGATTTTATAACGCACTGAAGTAATGTACGTAACCTATATTTAAAGAAAAATCATAACCATCATTTCTACAATATTCTCAAAAATGCAAATGAAATAACAGCTTGTCCTAAGCTTAAAGTACAAAGAACTCATACAGAGAAGGGGCAGAAGTAAGTATCTAGAATGAAGAAATTACTTTATGTCCACCACAAGAAAATAAATTAAATAAGGCCTCTACGTAAAACAAATATCGGGAGGAGTGTGGATTTGGGTCAACAATCGAAAAACCCATGAATGGGTGTCATGAGATCGTGGTTTGAATCAAAATTTCAAAGATAAACTATGCAACTTACCACATGGGCCAGCACTTTGAACCCAAATAAAAATATTTCCCTAGTCCGAAAAGAAAATCCAATAGAGTTGAGTTACCCATCAACGATTATTATTATTACGACTCAAGGTAAAGGGAAATAGTCCAGTGGAGAAGGGTAAACATTCACCCACATATTTTTCTCTTGACATAACGTCTACCCAAGCTAAAACATCAAATAAAAGACAATACAATTTGTTAAACACAAATACCTAAATTGAAAACATTAGATTTGGAGTTTAGGGTAGAGTAAGGTTGCAATGAAAATGGAACCCAAATGGATTTCAAGAACATAAAATGCAAAGCTTCCAGAGAGCAGAAGAGGTTCAAATTTCAACAATGGTGATAGAGTTAAAATGGAATGCCATAAGCCCGAATGATGGTCATTTTTCAAAACTCGACTAGGAAAACCCTTATCTAACTCTCCAAGTAGGTCAAACCCAGGGATCTCTAAAAAATTACAGATGAAAATTACCTAATGGAAATCATCGAAAAAACCCTTCATAACCGCTCAAGTTAAGCTAACGGAAGAATTACGAGATCATGATGATAAAATACGAAGACGCTTTCAAGTGAACAAAACTTCTTCTTTTACGACACCCATTGAAGATAAATCTGGCCCAAACTAGTATTCAAAAGTCACTTACCTTGTTACAATGAATGCGGTTGAAGATTTCAAATATCAAGCTAAATCATGCAGGACCAAGAACCAAATAGAACCGAGTTCGCAATGGTGAACAGATCTTCTTCAAAACCCTCACGAACTCCAATAGAACATCGAGTTTGGAGAACAATAATGTCACCGCATTCACATTCCTACACAGAGCTCAAAAATAAGAAGAATGGATACAAATATACCAGATACAAAGTCACAAAGGCCCCATAGGCTAGGGAAATGCTTAAAGCCAAGCTCGAATGCTCAGAATAATGGCGATGAAGATAATTTTTCTAGGGCTTCACCCGCAGAGTGAAATTCCAAATGAAATGATGTTAAGGTTTAAATTGATCTTACAATGAAAACTCAAGAGATGAATTAGCAGAATTCAACCAAAGTTTAAAGATCAACGATCGAAAATGACAAGTACACATACCAAATGCCAAAGATCAAGCTCGTAAATAGTGCAACCCATGGTTAAAATGCATTTATAAGATGGCGAAACTCTAAATACATGCTTTGAACATCAACGATCAAAAATTGACAAGTACAGAGATCAATGCTCACAAATGGATCATCAGAATCAATGCAAAGTAGTCCAAGGAAATGGCGGTTGTTGACCAACTTATTCAATTGCCAAATTTTCAAATTGTAAAACTTCCACCCAGGTAAGCCCGACAAGGACATGTGTCATCACCAAAATAGAAGCAGAAAAGTGGGGTTGGGCCCTTTTTAAGTTTTGAAACCTTTTTGAAAAGTTAAAATTTCTAAGCTTTCGTCCGCAGGCCTGAGAAGTACATGTGTCACCATTACAACAAAAGCGGAGGCCAGGGATATTTTAAGTTTGAAACTTTTTGCAAAAAGGTTAAAAGTTCCAAAAATTTCCTACAAGCCCGAGCCTCCACAACTGAAACCCTAAACCACAAAGTTTCAAGATTGACGGCCAAGATGAAAAAGGACACGAGATCAATGGACCCAAAATGATCAACAAATATCAAAGCAAACTCAATTTGAGTTACATATGCCACCGACAAAGTTACCAAGGGGTAAGTCATCGTGGGGAGGGGGCCAACCCCATGTTCGAATAAAATTATCATTGCATTGACTTTCAAAGTCCATACTATAGTCATTTCTAGATAATGCAAAATGCCATCATACATGCTTATCATCATCTAAAAGGTGAATTTTGAAATATGCTAAGGTCGACAACTATGGGGTGACAACTATATACTCTAGTACTCATTACAAAGGTGGCCGAGTATGGTAGTGCAAAGGTGGTCCCCACTTCAAGGAGTTAGAATTGATTTATAGAGTGTCACTCATGTGACCATTTTGAAGGAGATGTCAACATCATAGACAAGAGTGGTCTCCACACAATGGATATTTGGATGAATTATTTTGCAAAGTATTGCAATTAATGTAATTTTTGCTCAATACATAGGAGTATTTTTGCATGTCTTCACAATAGGACAAAATAGAGAAGAATACAGAGTTGCATATTCATGGAGAGAGACTTGCCTAAGCAAGTAATCTTATTTTTAACAAATTATTCATCCTTCTCTTCTTAAAAATAGAACCAATTGATTTGATTGTATTGTAATTAAGGCTAATAATGCCTATTTGTAATTGCATGCTCTATTTTTATTCCTTTATCTATTATTAAATAAAGGATAAAAATAGAATGCATGGTGCAAGTACAAGCCTTAGGCTATTTTTAGGAAGAGGGTGCCTTTGCAAAGCACAAGGGGGACTGCTGGATAACTTCTTGATATAGGAGTCTTGAAGCAATTTTTTCAGCTTTGTCTTGTGAGTGTGAAGAATTTCTGCCTTACCAATTATTTGTAGTCTTGTGTATGTTTCTATTAGTTTTGTGAATGCAAATTCCCGATAAATCATCTTACCCTCGCTACAAATTTAGTATTTTTGCATAATTGTAATGTGCATGTTAACTTATCACTTGTTGTGATATTTTCCACTTAGTACAACAAAGTGTTTGCCATTAATTTATGTAGAAAACTATTGGATCCTGCATAAAAAATCCTTCACATATCAATTATGCATATACTCAGTTAAAGTCTTCATACAAATTTGGTGTATCACCTTAGTTTAATTACTTACAGTCATCTTTTACTCTTAAACCCCAGAATCAATTTAGGATACATCAACAAGGAACCATCCTTGATACCACAGACTCACCTCAAAATTGATATACCCATAGACTTGAGGTGTTTCCATTCTATCTACGAAAGAGAGAGATCCAAATTTGCAAGCTTAGAAAACTTGCAATCATCTGTCTATAGGGTGCACTTTCGAGAGATAAGAGTTTTTGGCATCCCTGGTGGGGCAACAAATTAGATCTGCATGCAAGTTACAAATTCTACAACAGATCTACAATATATCTACATCAGTTACAAAGTCACTTTCAGGTGCAAGTTGCAACAATTTATTTTAAAGATTTTAAGATCTTTTAGCGACTCCACAGAGCTGATTTCAAACCAATATTGCAACATGCTCCATGCCTAAAGTGACTACAAGATCATCGGTAAGAGGAATTCCTCATGAGTTTGTTTCTTTACCCTTGAATTCTATTAGAAGGAGAAGAGTTGGTAATACTTTACCTTATAATAGACCTGGTTTTAATAACCCTCCTCCTAATATTCCTTCACCACGTATTAATTTCTCTATTAACATCCCAGTTTTTCAAATGGCTATTCAACCACCAAGGAATTTTGTGACCTTTACTAATGGCAGTCCATTAGTAATCCCAGTTTACCATGACATTCCTAATGCTGCCATGAAAAGTTTGCCATCATTCATGGGTGAAAATCAGGTTACACCTGTTGAACATATCAAATATGTTGTAGCCCTATGTGTAGTCCATAATATCACTCATGAGGATGTAGCTTTAAGACTTTTAGCTGCATCTTTTAAAGGGCAGGCCTTGCAATGGTATAGAAACCTAGAAATTGGAAGTATATGAATTTGGGATAAATTAGGTGAAAAATTGCTAAAACAGTTCTAGGATAATTCATATCATTTATCTCTCATTGAACAGTTGTCTATTATTAAAAGATCTCCCAATGAGTTTATGTCCAATTTCAATATCCATTTTTCCAGAACTTGGGAGAAAATTCTAGCAAGTGTCAAGCCATAAGTTGATCATTCTTTCCTATATTATCTTAGAGCATTAAATAAGTGATATCTCAATGATGATTCAATCAATAGGGGGAGAGACACTCCTAACATCCTACGATATCGCTATTCAAGCTAAAACTAGTCTTATTAAAGCTGGAAAATTGGCACCAAGGCCTTCAATGCCCTTTTCAACAGATTTAGCACCTATTCCTCACCTATTACAATCATAGAACCTACTATTGTAGCTCCATCGATGATGTATTTAAAGCTTTGAAAACTATGGGAAATAAATTGAATTCGATTGATGTCGAATTATTATCTAGTAGACCCTATGAGACTCCTTATCAACAAAATCAACATAATCAACAAAACAAGCAGCCTTATCAACAAAATCAAAATTATAGGCAACCTTACCAGCAAAGGTAGTTTGACCCAAAGGCTCCTAGTTCATCTAACGCTTTAGTCCCGAGCTTAATATGGCTACAGAAGAGTGGCGTCAACCTTGCAATCAACCTCATTCAACTTCAACTTTCCCAAATGATTTTCTCAATCAATCTTGTTACACAACCTCAATCAAAACATTGTTCAAGCATCAAATGGAGGGTGGGAAGCAAGAGAATCATGTTTAGAAGGCACATGAATAGAATTTAGTCAACTTTAATGAGTAAGATTTGATCAGCAAATACTTTTAGGGCTCAAGGGAAAGCTCACAAAAGTCAAAAACAACAAAATATGCCTATCCTAGCTACTCATCACCGATAAGAAAAATCTGCAGTTCCAAAGTCAACCAACAACCCTGTTGTTCCTCAAAAACAACAAGTGTTCCAATTGATAAAGGCCATCAAAGATAGCTATAGCCTGATCCAAGAAGATTGTTTATACCTCAGATATCTAAGGCAACTGAAGCATAATTAGTTTTCGCTAAGGCCTACTCTAAGACAATTGAATCTGTCTCTAAAACAATTGCTTCCTTTAACATTGTTAATGTAATGAAAAAGCATAACATTAACATCTCAATGTGGGATGCTCTAAGTATTCCTGGACAATAAGATTTACTCTCTCATGAACTAGCTAAGCTGCAGATTTCTTCAAATATGACAAAAAGGAAGTTCAGAAGATAGACATGGTCCTTCAAACATTTGAACAAGACCACATTAAATAATTTAAGTAGATAGTTCAAGGTTCTAATGCTCATGATATCAAGAAACCACCACCATTTTATTTGTCATTAATTATTTGAGAACATCTAGTTCATACTTGTATGGTGGATAGTGGTGTAAGTAAAGACAATTGATTATGCCAAAAGTGATTGCGAAAAAGTTGGGTTTATCAGTATGAGCCTTCGAAAGGAGTGTCTTACAGCTTGATGGGACTATAACTAATACAATTAGCATAATAAAAATTTAGAAGTGACGTTACATGCTTGCCCAAATGTTTCTATTCTCGCAACATGTAACTATTGTAGATTTGCCTCCATAGTTTGCCTTATGCTTATCTAGAGACTTCATAACAAAAATAGGAGGTTATCTCTCTTCGATTGTTCCTTCATATTTTTCACTAGTTGTTATGGTACCAAAGTTACTATCAATCATAGCCATTGGCAAGATTTCACATTGAGCCTCACTCTTCAAATGCAAAGTGGCTAATTATTCAGCCTAGATCCATCTAATTTTGATGAGGTAAATCATGTTTCAACATTAGATGGTGTTTCTAACATGTTTATGGATGAAAAGACAAGTGGAAGAACATACTTATGATCCTTTTAAGGCCTTTTAAGGAAGTAGAAGAACAACTGTTTGGTGTGTATTGTATGCATGAAGAAAATACACCACTTCCTTACTCTTCCCAAAATAGAAGATTCAATGTAGGGATTTGGAAGCTTCATTTTGATGGAGCTAAGAACAAGAAAGGACATGGAGAAAGTTTGATGCTCACTTCCCCAATGAATGAAAGGTATTTATCAGCTTTGAGACTCCAATTTACATATACTTGTAATGTAGCTGAGTATGAAGCATTAATTTATGGCTTACTTTGGGCTAGAAAGAGAGGTATTAGCATGCTATAGACATTTGGTGACTCTGAGTTGGTTATTAATCAAGTAAAAATTTCAATGTTTGTAAGAATCCATTAATGAAATCTTACAAACATAGAGTTTCAGACTTAATGGAATATTTTGATGCTATTAATATCCAGTCTATCCCTAGAGCTGAAAATAGGCATGCGAGCATCTACTTGCAGAGTTGGGGCTAGTTTTGAAGTGCTAAAACAGATTGAAAATGAGAAAATCCGCCTCATATAAAGTTAATTGTTAGGCCCTCAATACTTGATAATGATTCAAATAGGCAAGTTTTTGAAATAAATCTTTAGATTTTTGTAGCAAGAAGCTAAGTTTTCTACGGTTAATCAGGATAAATTACAACACTTATATGGTGACCAAATTATTCAATTGAAGACAAATAAACTACCTTGAGGTCTGGTCACATTAGAAGACATCTTCAACACTGACGATCAGTTAAGAAAGGTCAAGACTAAAATGTCAACCCACGCTGATAATTACGAAGAGATCTCGGTTGATGAAGGGAAAAAGCTATTTCTTGGAAAGGTATGTTCCTTAACTGAAAAGAAGTCATTTATTAATCTTTGCAACAAATTTTAAGGATGTTTTTGTTTGGAAATACCAAGATCTAAAGGGTTTGATCCCAATTTAGTACAACATACAATTGAGTTACATCCAAATTCTAAACCTATTAGACAAAACAAAGGCCTCGTGAATCCCACAATAGAACCTATGATGAGAAAATAATTCTCTAAGTTGATTGAATCAGGTATTATCTTTCCATTTAAGCATTCAATTTGGGTATCCAATCTTATTCTGTTAGGAAGAAGAATGGTGAAATCAGAATATGTGTAGATTTCAGAGATCTTGATAAGGCTTCATTAAAAGATCATTACGCACTCCCAAACATGGATCAAATTTTGAGAATGGTCTCAGCTTCGGATAGACGATCTGTTCTAGATGGTTACAGTGGATATAATAAGATTTTAGTCCGGGAAGAAGAGATAGATATAAAACAACTTTTAACACAAGGTGGGGTACCTATGCTTACAAAAGAATGCCCTTTGGTCTTTCAAATGATGGTGCAACGTTTCAACGTGCAATGGACATGGATTTTTGCAGCTTATTAAATAAATGCATCCTTGTTTATTTAGATGATGTTACTATATTTTCAAAAGATTCTCAAGAACATATAATTCATTTAAGGTAGACTTTTAGTTGTGCAGAAATTGGAATATCTTTAAATCCACCGACGTCTATCTTTTCAAAG
Source organism: Taxus wallichiana var. yunnanensis (assembly GCA_018340775.1). Taxonomy (NCBI): domain Eukaryota; kingdom Viridiplantae; phylum Streptophyta; class Pinopsida; order Cupressales; family Taxaceae; genus Taxus; species Taxus wallichiana. Next base: position 231,836,937 of record CM031237.1, on the reverse strand, counting down.
GCATCAAGGCAAGTCTTGGTCATATTGTTTCTAAGTAAGGTTTAGCAATTCATCCTTTCAGGATCAAATCCATATCACAACTATCATTACCCCATCATAAGAATGCATTACATAGTTTTCTCGGGAAAATCAACTTTGTTAGAAGATTTGTTCCAAATTTTGCAGCATTGGTTAAACCACTCACAACTATGCTAAAGAAAGAGAAAATTTCTCTTGGACCAAAGTGAGGGGGAGAGAAGGATTTGAATCAATCAAATCAGCTATCTCTCAAGCTCCTACTCTTGTAAATCCAAATTTCAATAAATATTTTACAATGTATGTACTTGCAGAAGTGAAACAATCTCAACTATCTTGACTCAATTCAATGATGAAAATATTGAACAACCTATTGCTTTCTTTGGACAGAGCTTGCATGATTATGAAACAAGGTACCCATTTCTTGAAAAATAGGTACTTTCAGGTAGTCGAGGGCTAAATAATTTCAAGTATATGCTTTCAAACAATACAATCCACGTTCTTGTTTCTCATCCAAGTGTGAAAGCATTCTTACTAAATAAGGAGTTGAATGAGAAAATATAAAAACTGGATAACGAAGGTCATGGAGTATGATGTTGATATTCAAGTTGCTAAGACAGTTCGAGGGAAAGGTTTATGTGAACATCTAATTACTGATATGGAAAAAAAACAAGTTACAGAACCAGATGATTCAAAACAACATGCTGAAATTACATATCAACAATTAGAAATCATGGTTCAACAAGAAAATCACTAGCCTGAGCTCACTCGCAAGATTCAGGAATCAAGATGGATGACTGATTTCATTAATTATCTACATCATGGCACCTATCCATAAGGTATGGACAAGAATAAATGAAGGTATTTCAGATTACAAGTTGTACCTTATATCTTCATTGATAATGTGTTGTTCAAAAGAGATATAAATAGAATCTTTCTCATGGTGTGTTAACTATGATAAAATTAAGAAAATATTGTCGAATTCCACGAAGGCCCCGTAGGATGTCACTTCTCATCATGTACCACAACCTTAAAAATTATGAAATCTAGTTACTATTGGCCTAGCATATTCAAAGATTGTTTCAAATGGATTAGAAAGTGTAAAAAAGCGCCTTCTTTGTTGAAAAGAACATCTAGCTTTGTTACCTTTACAACCTATTTCAATTGATCACCTTTTATGCGGTGGGGTCTTGACTTTATCGAATGATAAATCCACCTTCTTCATAAGGACACAAGTGGATCTTAACTACTACAGATTACTTCACACGATGGACCGAGGTAATAGCCTTGAAGGATGCTAATGAAGCTCCAATACTATCCTTTTATGAAGGTATAATTTATAGATTTGGTGTTCCAAAGAACTATCATCATCGAGATAATACTTTAGCTTTTCTTGGTGCTAAGATAACAAATTGGGCTGTCAAACATGGAATTTATTTGAGTGCTTCATCTAATTATTTCCCACAAGGTAATGGCTTAGCTGAGAGTACTAACAAGAATTTGTTAAGGATCATTAGAAGAAAACTCAAGGATAATCAAAGAGCTTTGCATCTGATGTTTAATTTAGCACTTTGGGCTGACAGAGTGACTCTTAAAAGATCAGTTGGAAATTCACCATACAAACTTATGTACAGAAAAGAAGCGAGAATGCCTATTTCAGTTGAGTTACTTGCATTGGATTTGCCACATCAAATGGAGCTTCTTGAAAATGAACCATTACAGGTTCGTTATGCAGAGTTAATCGAATTACAAGAGCTAAGAGATAAAGCTCATTTGAATATGGAAAAGAATCAGAAATAAATGAAGAAGACTTTTGACAAGAAATCCAAATTTAGAGTCTTCAATGAAGGAGATATTGTGTCAAAATGGGATGCTGATCGTGAAAATTCAGGAAGACACTCAGAGTTTGATACACTCTGGAGTGGTCCTTAAATGATTTCAACTAGCAAGGAACACAATGCTTTTCAACTTTTGAAGATGAATGGAGAGGAAATCCCCATTCCTATGAATGTTATGTTTCTCAAACACTATTATTGAATATCTTACAGTGATTGTTAGAGTAGGATTTTCCTTCAATGTATGAAGAAATATACAACTAATTTACAGAATTCAATGTTTTATTCACAAGGAAGGTCAAATGTTTCCCACACAAGCCGTGGGACATGACCAAAAAGTAATGTACATCTACCAAAGAAAGAGGTACACATGCATGAAATAGAAAGCAAAGGAATATGAGTGAACCCATCATTACCTTTGTATATTCTTCATTGTGTAGAGCATCTCCTCACCACTCTTTTCATCGTCAAGGCATGGTACCTAAAAGTAAAAGAAATGAATCATCAATAAAGAGCTTAGGGTTAATCCATATTCCTACACTTCCTACCTAATTCGTGCATATGGAACTTTAAGCAACAGGAGATACAACTTTCTCAAAGATCAGATTGCATAGCTCACTCAGAGTGAAGAAAGAGAAAAGAAAAGAAGAAAACATGGACATAAGAGAGGCCAAAAAGCCTAAGTATTTTCTAACTATTTTCTTAAGTGTGCAGGTATAGGTTGCAGCCAAGGAAAAATAGACAAGTCATAAGTGCATGCAAGAAAAGGAATGAAGATAAGATTTTGGAAATTTTTTTCCGTATTCATCATGTAGAATCAACATTTCAAATTTTCCATCATACATATAAAGCTGTAATGAAGCTCAAATACAGTATTGAAGCAGAAAATAAATGGAACTACATTATTTTGACAAAACTTAAATTGTTCAACATACGGGAATTTGTGAAACAAAGTTTCCAGAAATAATATGTCCAATGCAGAGTTACAGAAAAGTGAGGAATCAAAGTCAAGCTCATAATTTTACAATATGGAGCCACCCTATAGCATTGTTTTTCAAGAATAAGAGTTACATTATTTTCAGATAGTCAAGAACATTGATACATTGATACGATCAAGCGAATCAATAGATAAATTTTTAGAAACATTCAAAGCTCACCAAGTTCAAAGATGGTGTTTTCATAATAAGTAGTGCAATAATTCAGGTAAATATCAAAGTAAGACCACTATTCTAGTTCTAAAAGACAAGAAAAAAAATGAAATAATTATTTTGGAAACGAGATTTTGGTATTTGAACAGAACTCTAGAATAGAGGGATTACAAAATAGAAAATCAGAAGATCCATATTTACTCATCTTAGAGCACTAGTTTTCAGTTTGGCATTGAGATAAGCACAACTTACAAATCTTTAATACAAAAAGGCATGCTACAAATATCATCATTTTAGGAGAAAAATCAAAGTAAGAATGAATTATCAGTGTCTTGAGCCAAAGGGGAGACACCAAGTAACCTTACGAAGCCACCAATATTACAAAAGTTATAGTACAATAAACCAATTGCATTCAAGCACTCATCTCATGGGGAATTTCAATGTTCAAGTGATCTCAGATTGAAAAGAATTAAAGCAAGTATTCTCAAAGGGGTGCTATAGTTTTTCAAAGAATCAAGTTGATCTTGAACAATGAATTATAAATGGATTCTCTAGAATACAAAAACTGAGGCAAGGATTTCAAAATAGACCTGAAGTAATATATAGAACCTATATTTGCCGAAAAATCATAACCATCATTTCTACAATATTCTCAAAAAATGCAAATGAAATAACAGTTGTCCTAAGGTTAAAGCATAAAGAACTCATACAAAGAATGAGCGGAAGAAAGTATCCAAATGAAGAAATTACTTTATCTCCACCACAGAAAACAAAGTAAATACAAATCCTCTACAATACAAATATCGAGAGAGGAGTGTGGATCCGGGTCAACAATCGAATAACCCATGAATGGTTGTCAGTAGATCAGGTTTGAATCAAAATGTCAAAGATAAACTATGCAACTTACCACATGGGCCAACAATTTGAACCCAAATTAAAATATTGCGCTAGTGTAAAAAGAAAATCCAACAGAGTTGAGGTACCCATCAAAAATTATTATTCTTATGACTAAAGGTAAAGCGAAACAGTCCCTGGTGGAGAAGGGTAAACATTCACCCATAGAGTTTTCTCTTGACATCACGTCTACTCGAGCTGAAACTTTGAATCAAAGACACTACAATGTGTGAAACACAAATACCCAAATCAAAAACATTATATTTGGAGTTAAGGGCAGAGTAAGGTTGCGATGAAAATGGAACCCAAATGGATTTCGAGCACAGAAAATGCAAAGCTTCCAGAGAGATAGAAGAGGTTCAGATTTCAACAATGGTGGCATAGTTAAAATGGAACGCCATAAGCCCAAATGATAGTCATTTTTAGAACTCGACTAGAAAACCCTTATCTAACTCTCCAAGTTAGTCAAACCAAGGATCTCTAAAAATGACAGATGAAAATTACCTAGAATGAAAATCATCCAAAAACCCTTCACAACCGCTCAAGGTAAGCTAAAAAGAATTATAGAGATCATAATAATAAAATACGAGACCACTTTGAAGTGAACAGTTCTTCTTTTACGACACCCATCAAGATAAATCGCCCAAACCAAGATTCAAAAGTCATTTACCTTGTTATAGCGAATGAGCTTGAAGATTTCAACCATGCCGCTAACTCGTAGACATCAAGAACCAAACATAACTGATTTAATTAATGGCAAACAAGTCTTCTTCAAAACCCTCGCAAAACTCCAATAGACCATCGTTGTCTAAAGAACAATAATGTTGGCCACCTTCACATTCCTACACAGAGAGCTCAAAAAAGAAGAAGAATGGCTACGAATATACTAGATACAAATTCAAAAAGGCCCCACAGGCTAGGGAAATGCTTAAAGTCGAGCTCGATGCTTAGAATAATGGCGTCAAAGAAAATTTTTCTTGGGCTTCACCCGCAGAGTGAAAGTCCAAATGAAATGATGTTTAGGGTTGAATTGATCTTACAATGCAAACTTGAGAGATGAATTAGTAGAATTTAACCACAATTTAAAGATCAACGATCAAAAATGACAAGTAAACATATAAAAGGCCAAAGATCAAGCTCATGAACAATGCAAACCAAGGTTAAAATGTATTTATGACATGAAAGAAACCCTTAAATCATGCTTTGAAGATCAACAATAAAAAATTGACAAGTACAAAGATTAACGCTCACAAATGGATCATCAGAATCAATGCAAAGTAGTCTAAGTGAAATGGTGGTTGTTGACCAACCTATTCAATTGCCAAAATTTGAAATTGTAAAACTTCCACCTGCAGGCCGGATAAGGACATGTGTCATCAACATAATAGAAGTGGAAAAGTGGAGGTCGGTCCATTTTAAAGTTTTGAAATCTTTTTGAAAAGTTAAAATTTCAAGCTTTCATCTCAGATCGAAGGCCCGAGAAGTACATGTGTGATCATTACAACAAAAGCGAGGCCGGGATATTTTAAGTTTAAAATTTTTACAAAAAGGTTAAAAGTTCCAAAATTTCCCGTAATCCCGAGCCTCCACAAATGAAATGCTAAACCGCAGTTGAAGATCGATGAGTGAAAGATGAAAAAGTACACGATCGATGGCCCGAATGATCAACAAATATCAAAGCAAACTCAATTTGAGTTACATATGTCAATGACAAAGTTACTTAGGGGTTAGTAATCGTGGGGAAGGGTCCGACTCAACGTTTGAATAAAATTATCATTGCATTGAATTTCAAAGTCCAAACTATAGTCATTTCTAAACAATGCAAAAATTCCATCATCCATGCTTATCAGCGAAAAGGTGAATTTTGAAATATGCCAAGGCCGAAAAATATGGGGTGGCAACTATACACTATAGTACGCGTTACAAAGGTGGCCAAGTATGGTAGTGTGAAGGTGGTCCCCACTTCAAGAATTTAGAATTGAGTTGCAGAGTATCACTTATGTGACCATTTTGAAGGAGATGTCAAGATCGAGACAAGGGTGGTCCCCACTAAATGGATATTTGATGAATTATTTTGCAAAGTATTGCAATTAATGTAATTTTTTGCTCAATACACAGGAGTATTTTTGTATGCCTTCACAATAGACAGAATAGAGAAGAAGATAGAGTTGCATGTTCATGGAGAGAGACTTACCTAGCAAGCACTCTTATTTTTAGCAAATTATTCATCCTTATCTTCTTAAAAATAGAACCAAAGTAGATCAGATTGTAATTAAGGCTAATAATGCCTATTTGTAATTGTATGCTCTATATTAATTCCTTTATTTATTATTAAATAAAGGATAAAAATAGAATGAATGGGTGAGTACAAGCCTTAGGCTATTTGTAGGAAGAGGGTGAATTTTATTTTTGCTATATATTGTGTTCCTTTGCAAAGCACAAGGGGGCGGCTCGAGGACTTTTGGATATAGAGTACTTGAATCAATTTTTTTCAGTTTTGTCTTTTGAGTGTGAAGAATTTTTGTCTTACTAATTATTTGCAGCCTTGTGTATGTTTCTATTAGTCTTGTGAATGCAAATTCCCTGATAAATCATCTTACCCTGCTGCAAATTCAGTATTTTCTGCATAATTTTAATGTGCATGTTAACTTATTAGTTATGTTGTGATATTTTTCCCTCAGTACAACAAAGTGTTTGCCCTTAATTTCTGTAGAAAACTATTGGCTCGTGCATAAAAATCCTTCACATATCAATTGTGCATATACTCAGTCAAAGTCCTCATACAAATTTGGTGTATCACCTTAGTTTAATTAATTTACAGTCATCTTTTACTATTAAACCCTAGAATCAATTTAGGATACATCAACAAGGAACCGGCCTTGATACTAGAGACTCACCTCAATAGAGGTATACCCATAGACCTGAGGTGTTTCCATTGAATCTATGAAAGAGAGAGATAAAATTTTGCAAGGTTAGAAAACCTGTAGTCATCTCTCTACAGGGTGCACTTTTGAGAGATAACAACAAAAAAACAAGAAGGCTAGCCAAATCCAAGAATAAACATGCACATATAAAGAAAACAATGTGTAAGCTATGCAAACAGTGTATAAGCTACCAAACAAGGTAATGTAAACACCAAGAATAAAAATATCCCGCACAAATTGGGTTACAAACATGGGACATCAATAATTCAATTGTAAGACACACAAGACCATCATAGCCGAAAAATAATATACAAATGTGCACACCAAACATAGGGCAAGGCGCAAAAACAAGATAAAATAATGATAGATAATGGAAGACAAGCAAACATGTAGTCATGTAAACATGTAATCCTTCAAAACAAGTGTTGTAAATGGAACAACCATTAGCATGTTAGATTAATAACCAATATGTCAAAGCGTGTATAATCAATTAATGTAAGAAGTGAAGTACAACATGAAAGAATAACACCTAGTTGAGACAAATGTGGATGCCCTTAACGACCAGATACTAAGAGTAAAAGGTGAACATCCATACTACATGTAGGAATCCAATATCTGCGATCACACTAAAAAAGGCGTGAAAATGCATGTGTGGATGGTATAGATGATGAAACATAAGATATCAATCTAACATGTGTAATAAAGTGAACATGTAAAACACTAGCAAACAAGAATAAAATGTCTCCAAGACATTACAATGTATTGTGGATGGATGGAATAGAATACAAGACGGAATGATAAGAGTTGTGTGACCACGAGAGGATGGAGATGTATGTAGTGAGGTGTATTTGCCCCCTCAATAGTCAATAATGAACTGTAAATAAAAGTGCGTTATCGAAATGGTCGAGTAGTGTATTTTGTGTCTAACGTGCTATGGTGAATGTGTATATGTGGTAGTGGTGATGGTATGCAACATGTAGAAGAAGTGTGTGTAACTTATAGCCTAAGTGTATACCACTATGAGATGAATCATAGAGTGATGATTTATCCCTAAGCGTATATCACTATGAGATGAATGGGTAAGTGATGATTTATCACTAAGCGTATATCACTATAAGATGAAAGGAGAATGTGGTGATGTAACCTAAGGTGTATACTACTAGAAAATGATGGAATAGATGATGATTTAGCCTAAGGCATATGCCACAAAGAGATGAACAATAAGGGATTGGTTATGTAACATATGGTGTATAACACTATAAGATGGTAATCTAGGTGACAATTTAACCTAAGGTGTATGTCAATAACACTAGAAATGTCATATGAAAATAAGAAATGTGTAATAAATGTAAAGTCCATTTGATTTATAAACCCTTGGCAGTTGAGTATGGACTGATGAACTAAAGTGTGTCATCAGGTAGTGAGTGCAACACATAGAAGAAAATGTAGTGTAGAGACCAAGTGATGAATATGATTTGTAGATGCATGATATGTTAAAGGTGATACTAAATGTGTAGGATGTATAATATGTAATGTGTAAGATGTAATGTAATTGGTGTAGATAAACTCGTAATGTAAAATGTAGTGAGGAAATGTAAATCTAGAATGATATGTAATGTAACCTAGCGTAGTGTGTAGAATATAGGTGATGTCTATATGCACAGTGTAAAATAACCTAATGGTGTATGTGATATGTGAGGATGTATTATAATGTAAAATGTAGATTAAGTGTAGGATGGAAGGTGTATGATGTGTGATGTGTGTGATAAAATGTAAATGTGTAGTTTCTATAGTGTAGTGTGTGGGGTTTAGTGTAGAAGTAATCCTCAATAGCATAGCATGAACCAAAGCACAAGAGTGTGTCATTGAGTAACAATGCTAAAGTATAAAAAAATGAGAATGTAAAGTATAGAAAATGAAATTATGCTAATGTAAAGTATACAAGAAGGCAAGGATTGTGATTTAGGAAATATGCTAGAATGAGTGTGTGGCTAAGGCCCGTTTTCAAGTAGATAATCGCTGTCATGATAAAATCCTACCGACATAGGATCAATAACCGATAAGTGATCGAATGAGGAGCTTCGTAGAGGGATATGTTGTGGTAGAGTGTATAGACATTCATTACATATTATTCATCATGCTGCGATAGATGTGGTGAGTGAGGAGGTACTAAAATTTCATTAAGTGTTATGCCAAACCGGACAAACTATCGTAGGTAAAAATAGTTTCCAAACATGTGTGGCCTACTAGGATATGTTGCCAAAAGGTCGATTGATGAATAGTGTACATGTATAAAGAGGTAAGTGGATGGGTATTCATGAGGAAGAGGAGGATAAAACATGAACAATGTGGATAGATCCCTTATATAATACCATAACACTAGTAGATGGAGGGTTTTAAAACCTATGTTCACTCAAAGCTATCAAACACAAAGGTTTCTTGAAGTAGGAATAATCTACTCCTAAAGGGGTAATGTCAAGTTGCCTTAATGTTTCATCACTAAGTTCAATAGCATCAACTTCGTCATCAAAATCCTCAGAGTCATCTGTGTAAACATTATTATGTGATATGGAATTATCAAGGATATTGGTAGGGGATACCATAGGTGGAGTAGTAGGGGTTATCAGAACTGGTGAAGGAGATACATTTAGAGGAACAAACTCTGTAGGTGGTAAAGTAGTAGGTGTTGCAACAGGTGGAGGGACATAAATAGGGGCAACTACTATAGGTGTAATAATATTGGTTGTGTAAGTGGAAATAGATGGGGTACTAAAAGTGGTAGGGGAGGAAGTCGGAGCACTTGATCAACCAATATGATATGTATCAATGCTACTATATGGAATGTACTATGGAGGTGGTATGGGTGTAAAGGTAATGGGGTCTATGCGATAGTATTTGAAGGGTTCTAGGTTAGTAGTAATGATGTGTTTGTAGCCATCATGTAAAAACTTGACACACTAGTGGATAGTAGAGGGTACCATGTGCATTGTGTGAATCCAAGGTTTAACTAAACTAAAAAGATCCATTGATAAGATATAATTTGGTGAGAATGGTTTTAGGTCCAACCCGGATATGTAGAGAGACAGTTCTTAGGTAGGTACGAGAGGTAGAATCATAACCGCGAATAATGGTAAAATTTTTAGTAATTAATTTTTGATAACGCCTAATTGTTTTAAAAGGGAATGTGCACATAAATTAACAGCCGAGCCATTTTCAATGAGAAATCGCTCTGATACAAGTTGTACTAACAACAAAAGTAATGAGTAAATGGGCACATGGGTTATTTTTAGAGAAATGTGAGGCATCGTCATCGGTGAAAGATATGACACATAGTAGGTTGTGAAGGGACTGCATGATATGTGCAAAACCTTCCATGGTATTATCAATTTCAATATGGATGGCGCAAAGGGAAGCTTCTAATGTATTGCGATAATTTGGTGCATAACACAATAAATTGTAAAGGGATATTTTAGTGGGTGTATTCTTAAGTTTCCCAACGATGTTGTAGCCCTTAGAAGTAGCAGGAAGAGGTACATAAGTAATGGGTGGGGGAATAGATGCCTATTAATCCGTAGGCGGATTGAGACGAGTACAACGAGTAGTAACAACACTAATGGATGAGTCAACCTTATGTGTAACAAAGTGAGGGGGATGTTGAATATGTACCCACATGAAATTAGTAGCAGTAGTAACTATTCTTGTTACCTTAGTTGGCGTGAAGGTGGGATAAGAAGATTGAGCCATGACATGAGGGGAGAACGTTGAAATCGTTGGGTTCACCAAAATGATTAACTAAAAGTGACTAAATATAGAATAGTACAAAGTAGTTAGTCTAATCTAGGAGGAAAATATAATGTAGTGAAGAAATGTAATACAACAATATATAAAATAGAATGAGTGATTAAGCTAGATGAAACTAAAACCCCAGTGTGTAATAAAGAGGAAGAAATGACTTAGCTGATATCTGGAGACTAGAGCAGAGTGTCCCAGGTCTGCACAAAAAATCAGGAACTAGGAATGACTATTCTGTAGTGCTAAAAATGATAGATCTTGATGATGTGACTAGAATGGGGAACCTGGAATTGGACTAGGGTGCCCACAGGTGCTCTGTTCTTCTATCTGGGTTCCCTAATCTATGCAAAAGCTCCCAATTTTGTTTTTATAGTGCCAGAAGATAGTATGGAACTCTACCTCCATGTCACACTAAATTATGTGTGTTGTGCTGAATACTTCGAATATGCCAAGATGGATAAATGACCTGCAAGACCCCAAAACATGCATCAAACCCTAAAAATGAAAAATCCATACGAAGTGGTTGAACTGTCCTCAGCTTCCACAAGGTCCCTCATTATGGTCTCATAGCTTTATATTTTTAGGGTTCTCTTGGTCGAATTTCGTAATTAACCAAAAAGGATCGGAGTTAATGAGTACTTTCTTTATTTGGGAACCTTCTAAATAGTAGTATGAGACTAGGATAAATAATAGCATAAAGTGCATGATTTTGTGATTGCAGAGAGGCACATTGTATGAATAATGAAGCTTAGAATTTATTTTTGTCTCTACCATTGTTATTGAAAAAAGTGATTTTCTACTATGAGTAAATACACAACTTCTTCATCAAGATTGTTTAACTTGGCAATAACTACGAATGTTTGTGTTCTAAATATTATTTATAAGGATATTGCAAGGTATTAAAATTCCACATCGAGTCTTAACAAATTATTGGGAAAATTTATTTTGTAGGAAAAATATGATACTTTGAAAACAATGTGGGGGATGAATACTCTCCTATATTGTTAGGAGAGGCACCATTTCTTATTGTTCAATACCAAAAAGGACATAAAGTGTACAATATCTACATCATCTAATTTGAGAGGATGGCATTTTATTCCCAAGGAAAGGAATAGAAAATCGAAAGTGTAAGAAATAAAATAGAGAGAACGAGAAGAGTGGAAAAATTGCATTTCAAATGTCAGAAAATTAATACATGTTTAATCGAACGACTACCTAATTGGTTATACTATGCCGTCGTGGCATCCTCGTGTGAGATGGTTACTCCTCCTTGAACTGTTTCTCCTCGTATAAATTAGTCTGTTTCATTCAACTTTTCTGCATTGTCCCTGTTCTATCATTGGTATCAGAGCACTTCTTTTCTCGGTGTGGGCAGATAGTAGGCACCAGCACTAACAACAGTGTTGTGCACATAGAAGTTTTCTCTTTTGAATGTTGCTATTCAGATTTAGAGCCTTGTTTGAAGAATAAGCGTGGAGACTTGTGAGAATACTGACACCCGTCACTTTTCCTATTGCATGGAGATCTCCATTCACCTCTTCATATCAATTACACGTGGTTATGATCCACTCAATCACATCCTCCCGGGTGCCAATACAATGAAAATACTGCAGCGGCCATTGCTTTCAACATCTCTCACATAATTGCACTGTAAAGAGGATTTTGCAAGACAAGATTTTGCAAGAGAAACGCTGAGTGTGAATAATGCTCTGTCGAATTCCAACTACATGCCAAATACGATGGCGATCACATCCTCTACGTCACCACCATCAACATCATATCTAGTTATATCCTTCCAGTCAATGTCACCTCTAAATGTGTTAATGATTTTGAACCAACCAAAAAAGGGGTATAATTATTGTGAATCTCAGGTGTGGTCGAGAGTTAAAGCTTCATGCCATAGAAAGAAAAGGTATCAGTAATGACCATGCTGAGTGGTCACCTGCTGCAACAGTTACCTTCATGTATGAGCTTGATATTCACATCAATGAGAATATGATGGAGAGTCTAACCCTTGAGGAGAAGAAAAACTAGGTAGATAACTCTCCTATAAAGTTTCTTAAAATTGACGAGGATACTCATTAGATAGTTATGCATGATGCTGAAGCTTATGCCTTGCAAATATATTCATCGGTGAATGTACATAAGAGATGCAGAAGTGTTTTGAATCATTTGTCAAATGAGCCTCAAAGCTATATCTACTAACTAAGTAGCAACTTACTCGATGTTGGAAGATACACGAAGGTTGGAGGTCAATTGGCATCCTCCCACCAGTCACCTATGATAGGTTCGCTTCATTGCTATAGTTTTAAAGGGGACCATACCTCGTGGTACAAAAGGGATGAAAATCTCGATAAAACAAGAGCTCAACAGTGGTTTTTTGACCCATGGGGACCACAACCTAAAAAGATAGAACAATAAAAACAATGGCATGGACAACCTACCACAATGAAACAAAACAACAACATTGCAGTTGTGAATATGCAAAAAAATAGTTTCTAGCAGCTACAACAAGGTTGGAGAAAAGGTATTCTTGAAGGAGCATTTTTCTTGTTGTGCACCATTTTTTATCTGTCAGAAACCTCCTCGACTGAAAGAATAACCTCAAAAGTTTGAATCGGCAGATATGTATTTTTTTCTGTAGGAAAAACAGGAGGTATATGTTCCTTATCTGCTATACACGCAAGTGATTCATCTTTTGTATTCTTCGTGTTTTCCTTCAATTAGAATTTTTGTAAGAGGCATTTCCACAACTGATTCGCCCTCATTGTCCAAATATTCATTTGAATCCAAATATTCCTTGACATAAAAAACCAAAAGTTCAGGGAGGGAATTTTTCCACCAATTATTTTCTCATTTTTATGCTTCTCCATTCCACATTTAGCAACATTATGCCCTAAAGAGAAGCACTTTATACACCTGAAAGTTAAAGCTTCATAGTCCAATGGCTCAGACGATGTTCTATTTTGCACTTTTAGCTCAATTTTTATAGGAAGGTTTGTAGAAGTATCCAGTTCAACAAGGATCATGTCATATGTTGTATGTGTAAAATCAATGGTTTCAAAGTCAATGAAGAGAGTGTTCCCCAATACATTGCTAATATAAATCAAACATTCTCGGCTCCAAAATTGTAGTGGTAAATGATGCATCCTAATCCAAATAGGTTTGTGACAGAATGATTTTGTGAGACGGTTAAAAACGGGAGCCATCGTTTTATAACAAGGTAATGTAATTTACAGACCCATAGTTTTCCTACTATGATATCTTTATCCATTTTTGAAGAAAAATCAATAATAAATACCCCTTTAGCACCAGGATAAAGATCTAACCTTCTTGAATGTAGTGGGATCTAGTATTTGGAGATCCATTCATGTAGATCTGGAAGGCTGGGCCATAAGACGTTGAATCTACATATCAATGCATGCTCTTGGTAATAGAACTCACTGTCAAGAATTCCCTCTCCAAAGGTGATGCAGGTGGTAGTAGTGGCAGGGGCCATGGAACACCTTCCCTGTAGAATGTCTTTGAGTGAAGTAAAGCCATTTTTTTGTCCCCCGTCAGCAGATGGGTCAATTCCCACAACCTGTTTTGAGAAGATATCGCTCAGAACAAGGGATATTGACTTGCCACCACCAGAATATGAAGCATAGCCACTAGGGGATGAAACAAAGCTTCCCACACCGGCCTTAGGAGTCCAAACCTTAACAAAACCACCAGTCTCTAAGATCTTTAGATGTAAATGTTAGGAGGAAGCACGAACCGGCATTTTTGGTACAAAGAAATATGATTGGATCTTCTCGAGAGCGCTGAAACTAGGTTTCACGCATCAATAAACTCTGCCACCTTGAGGTAGCGGTCGAAATTATCCATATGGAACAAGAGGAACATAGTGGGGTGTTTTGAATGCAAATCTCTCAAGTAGATATTAATGTCCCAAGCCCATCCCCATGTCCTACTTAGAGAAAGTTATCCTCCTCTACCACTCCATTTCATATCTCCGGTATAATTAAAGTGTTTACCATCCAAAGATTTTATCGTAGATAACATAATGGCTCCTATGAACCTTGATTGTTCCTCCTTGCTTCAAACCTTAAATCAGCCCCAATTCACATTCACACTTTCCATTTTAATCATCACACCCGATGTTAAGTGCCCCCACATATAAATCATACTATTGAATCGAATGTGCACATGGGACGGGGACTCGACCCTCTTGGTATTTCTTGGAGTCTTAAACTACCATTTGCACACTTTTCATGAATCATCGTAGTATTCATTCCCATAGAATTAAAATTGAACTTACAATTACCACTTTATTTCTTCACATTGACAAATACAAAATGATAATTCCCACCATATATTCTCTTATAATGTTTTTCACAACATCCCCTCATTATATACCTTCCATTACTTATTCCATATTAATATATCAATATATCCATAGTGATACATTAATTTTAATATTGAATGGGTACTAAATATGTTATATTTTATATAATAATTTTTGATAGAGTTAGCTCATTAATGTAAATTAAGCAATGAAAAATTGAAAGATTTTAATAAAATCTATGAAGTATCAACAATATGTTGATGATGAATAAATCATATTTACTCTAACCATTCAAAAGTCAAACTAATCACACTTTCTTTGAGGGAAGTTGTATTCCTTTTCAATGATTAAATTTTCACATTTTGATTTTCTTGAACATCTTTTGCAATTCCTACAAAGTGATCAAATCGATCGCAAGTCCCACAAATTATCGTAAACATTTTTGGGTGTCAATATTTTCTCATTATGTAGGATGAGAACCCTTCAATACCCAAAGATTACAAAAACTCACGGTTGAAGAATACCGGTATGTATTCCATAAATCACTAGTCTAAACTAGTCTATAACTAGAAACATAACAAAGCGGACACCTTATACACCCAACACATGAAAAATCACGGAAAAAACCTTTTCATAGCGAAAGTAACACAACATGAAGCCCTACTTCCAAATGAAAGCGACATGTGTCTCGATCTTCTTCCCTTGTCTTCCAAATGGGGTTGTCTTATAAATTCAAATGACAATAGAACAAATTATTTCAATAAAAATTGTATACTTAAATACGTTCTCAATCACCAACACGCAGGTTCTGGGCACAACCAACGTATAAGGGATGCTAGCTAAAATAGGGAGTGACCTGTAAATGCCTCGCCGACTAATATTTCCCAGCATTAAAGAAAGAGAATAAACTTGTAAACTGATTAAAAAAAGCGTTTAAAGACTATTTCAAAAATCTTGGTTGTAGAATGTTTCAGAGTCAAAACATATACATAATAGTGTAGATAAACATATGCGACTGATTCTTTATCCGCGTGTTTTCCTTCTTATGTATCCCTGGTATAAATAGGTCATTATACCATGAATTCAATCAACCTCATCCCTTGCAACACCAGTTGCTTTCATCAAAACAGCTTGTGCCAATTTACTTCTAAGCAGAAAAGAGAAATATAATCAAAACAGCTTGTGCCAATTTACTTCTAAGCAGAAAAGAGAAATATAGTTTTTCGGGAGATTAATAATTGACGGCCAAAGGCAGTGGTTCTGGTTCATATCTCAAAAATGAAGAGTTCAATACATTTCTCGGTTCTAGGATTCCTGTGGTTAACGTACTCATTATTGACAGCTAATGGGCAGGCGAGTGGGCTGAAGGTGGGTTATTACCGCCATACATGTCCTCAAGCCGAATACATAGTGAAGAAAACAGTCTCCAAAGCTTTAGAAGCAGATCCTACATTAGCGGCTCCTCTTATCAGGATGCATTTCCACGACTGTTTTGTGAGAGTAAGTCTACATTAATCCATTTCCGCCATGAGTAGAAGTATGATCTGGTAGAAGAATATAATCATATGATTATCTGTGCAGGGTTGCGATGGATCAATTCTTATAGACTCCACGCCTGGAAATAGAGCAGAGAAAGAGTCGCCTGCAAATTTCCCTAGCCTTCGAGGGTTTGAGGTTATAGATGAAGCTAAGCGGGATATAGAATCAACGTGCCCTCAAGTCGTGTCATGTGCAGACATAATTGCATTTGCTGCAAGAGATAGTGCGTATAAGGTTGGTCATTCACTTGATCTCATTGCAACCACAAGCATTCCCGTATTCATAAATCCTAATTAAATTACACATATAATTAAGATATATCTAACTAACCTTTTATCCCGTAACATTGTTTTTGCAGGCTGGTAAAATTAATTGGCAGGTCCCAGCCGGTCGCAGAGACGGAAGGATTTCTAAGGAAGAGGAGATCATAGGGAATTTACCACCTCCATTTTTCAACGTTCAGCAATTAACCGATTTGTTTGCGCAAAAGGCCTCTCACAGGAAGCCATGGTAACTCTATCAGGTAAGTTATACTAGAATTATTAAGGCTGTGTTGCAGCAGGGAAATTAATATCGATATTGACATTGAGAAATGAACAGGTGCACATTCAATTGGTGTGTCGCATTGTTCGTCATTCCGTGATAGGCTTTACAACTTCAACAATACCGGTCTTCAGGATCCCACTCTCGACGCTCAACTGGCTCGGCGACTGAGGCTTACATGCCCACCTGCTGTTACTCCTGACCCAACCGTGGCTTTGGAGCCCATCACCCCGACCAAGCTGGACAACAGATATTATTCACAGCTTCACAGAAACCGCGGATTATTGACATCGGATCAAACCTTACTCACAAATCCCTCCACTCGCACTATGGTGAATACTAATATTAAAGCCCATCAATATGGCGCAACAAGTTTGGAGAAGCCATGGTCAGGATGGGGAGCATACAGGTGTCCACTGGATCCCAGGGTGAAATCAGAAGGAACTGCCGCATTGTGTTGTGACCAACATATTCATCTCTCGTTGCTTTACAAGGATTCATTCTTTCATCCATTTGCTCGCTCTTAACACTTGGTACAATTCTTTTATTCTTTCATTCTCTCCCGAGTCAAATAAGACTCCCACGAGGGAACCCAGAGATTAATGCCATTCAATTTTGCTACCCCTAAATATACATTCTTTACTTATATGGGGTTCTTTCCTTTGTTCATTATATGGATTGGATATAGCGTTGAAGGAGTCGCCTATCTCCCTATTTAGATACTCGTTTTAAAGTTTACCTTTTCTACGTTTACTATATTATTTTAATATTGTAAATGTTTTACCCTGTTAAATTCTTCTCTTATAGATAAAGACAAGTAATAAAACTAAACTCCTTTAATGTTAAACGAATCTAACATTACCTATTTCATTACTTATTTCTCACAACATGTATAGGCATATTAATCCCTGAATTATGTTCAAACCTAATTGAAACAATAACATCACTTAATATTTATGGCTTTTATAAAAAAAAATACAAGGAAGAGGCTTCATTTATATTGGTTGGATAGAATCCAACAAACGTAGAGAAGAAATTGGAGTGCTTGTTAGAGACGTATAAATTTGTATGCGATGAGATTGATCATAATAATAATAAGTTGGATGATGATATTCTCAAGCAGCCAAAAGTAGTTTGTATGGCGACGAGCGCCTCAAAAGTATGCTAAACATTATGACATTCTCCGGGCACTTAAGAGCAAAAATACTTTGGTGATAGAAGACGCCATTAAAGTTTTGGAGGTGAAAATTATTCCATGCATTAAATCTTTCAATGAGCATCTTATTTAATTAAGAAATCACTTACAACTACGTCCTTCGGTTGTTGAGTGTGAATCGGCTACCAAACACATCCCGAAAATATCCTTCTTTGAAAGATTAATAAATTGTGGGGTAGAGCACGTAACTATTCAATGTTAGAGAAAAATGAGGCCTTCCATATCTGCTCGATACCATATTCGTATCCTTTAATCTTGCAGTACATGACAAAGTGTTATGAATTTTGAAGATAACAAAGGAATTAAAACAAGTGTTTTTCTTAGATCACAAGTTCCAAGAATCCAAGAGCATGACAACGAATGCCAACAACAAAACTAATATTAAGGAATCAAGGTTAATTGTAGAAATTTTCCTCTATTGTACCAAGAAAGGATATGACAACAATGATATAACCATTTTGACAATGTACAAAGGTCGGATGAGTGAAATTCAAATACTCAAGAACCGTAATCTTAGCGAACTCAAACAGGATTGATGTCTTTGAAGCATTAAAGACTCCTAGAGTATGTTTCGTGGTTAAATTTCAAGGAGAGGAATGAAAAACTAATATATTATCTCTTGTAAAGAGTAACAAAGTGGTATGGGTAGTAGGATCGAAAGGGAGCGTCATGTTTCTCAAAGTTTTGATAGCCAAAGATTATAGGCGGTGAAGAATCACTCTTTGGAGAAAGGATCATTTACCCACAATGTTATCCACAAACTAGTCATTTTGTAGAAAAAATGCGAATTATCAAAATAAAATGGAAATGCTTTATTAAAAAAGAATATGAATATTCCACAATTTTATCAAATCACATTTAAACTTGTGGAATAATAATATTCTAATATTTAAATCCTAAAAAAACTATATTTACTTTCAAGTTTTGAAAAATAACATAGTTTTTAAATTATAATTGTTGTCATAATTACACAACCCAAATATAATGTATCACACTTCTAGTTTTTCGCACAATTTTAAAGTTCATTCCAATAATATATATTTATAACGCCCATGTAAAACAACACTCGAGACAAGAAACAACCTAGGTTTAGTTAGTAAAATTATGGAATAAATTTTGATAGGGAACTCGATTTTTGCAAATGAGGACTTTATGGAAAGCTCTCGACGTCCTCTTTGTACCAAAACCTTAAAATTTTAATTTGGATAAAGTTTTAAGGGTCAATTTTGAGAAAACATTTTTCATCACTAAACAGGTGAACTGGTATTTTTAACTTATAAGATTTGTTCTAATCCAATATTCTTTCTTTCTCAACATGCCAACCAGACATGGAGGATTTTACTTGGAATATTTTAGGATAGATTACTAGGTTAAAAAGTTTGATTGATTTGCAATTGAAAATTATCCATTTTATATAGCAAGAAGTCTGCAATTTTGCCTTTGCCTGATTTGAAAGGTTCTATAAACAATTTTCATAAGTATTTTAGTTTGTTTGGGGTTGTTTTGACCTTAAAATAAAATTTGATATTTCATTTTGTCATCTTTGATGTTGCAGGGTCATTTTGTTCAATTTCTGATTAATAATTGCCAGTATAAAAATTATCTAACAGAGCTCAAATTTGAATAGATTTATTTACATTTACCAACTCTAAACTATGAATTCATTCCATCATAATCTAACATACTAAGTTGATTTAAATCAAGTGTGCAAAAGCCAAAGATACAGCTTACGCTTTCTAAATTATCATACTTTTCAAAAGAACAGTATTGTAAAATTTCTTCATACGTATTCCACTTTTCAACTTTCTAAACAAAGATTTCATAGTGCTTTTAAATTATCGATTCAAATATAACAATGCCATTTGAGGAAAGTAATACAATCTTTTATTCATTTAAAAAGATATCTTTACAACTTCCTTCTTTCATTCCTTAAATACCACAACAGAATACAATTTTCTTCTCATTCATTCAAAAAAAAAAATAGAGTACATCTCTTTCACATTTCGAGTTACAACTTTCATAGCCAATACAAAACATCTTTCCATCACAAATAATATACAAGGTGATCCACTTCAAAGTGGGAAAAGGGTTACAATAAGAAATAATCTCAACAAGGACTATCAAACTTGTCTTTTCCTCTACTCCGAACAACAACATGAAGATCCTTTTCATATTAAACCTTTCGTTAAGGGAAAGGATCAAGGTGTTTTTTTCCAATCAAGAATCTTAGTAAACCACTACAAATACAAGAAAATTTTAAAGTGTTAATCACTATGTTTTGTGTGTTGGGTGTTAGGGATACTTTTAGTTGAGGTGTTCAAAGCATTCATACCACAATTTTCGCATAGATTAACCATGAACTATAAAATATAAACATGTAGAGGTCTCAAATGTATTAATAACTTAGAGACATGAATGATAGTCAACCACCTCTATTATGAACTACATCATGCAAATCCTGTAATTCTCTTATTCTAGCAATAGGTGGAGAAACATTCACAATATTTACAAAGATAATAGAATTATAAATTTGATCTCTTTAGAATGTAAATTAAAATAAAAATTTTATACTAAAATAACGGCATTGATGCACCCATATTGCACTTGCATAGTGTTGGATCCTAAAACATCCACTCGATAGGAATTTTCAGATATAATATTAGAAGTTATACAATCGAGAAAGATAAGATAGAAGATTATGAAAAAATTAAATGGTTAGAAGCACCAAAAGTATATATCCTTATATCATTTGATGTAGAGTATGAACTAAGGGAGACAAGTGATGATGTGAACTATAGATAAATTAGTTTTCCTCTAGATCCCTACTTTCTAAACCTACTTAATAAAGCTAAACATATCAACATTAATTCAACTCATTTTTGGTACAAATATAAATCCTCTTCCTATTTATATCTAAAATATTTATTTATCATGTTTATATGTCTAAATTTTATGAAGAACCAAGAAAGGTGTATATAGAAGAGCTAATAGCACTTGAAGGGCGAGATAATGTAACATGTCTAATAAATATATGAGTATATCAAGAAGTTTATTGTAAGTTTAACTCTTTATATCATAAATATTTAAGCATTTTCATATTAATTTATTGTGAAAAATCCAGGTGATAATGTGAACAAAGTCGAAAAGGATGTTCAACAATATGTATTATGAGTGTGAAAACATAGTGCATTTGCATTTGGAACATTATTAATGATTTTATTATTAATGAACGTAGTAGTACTATGTATAGGTATACTAGTAGTATTATTTCCAATAAAAACATCTAAATGATGACTATAAGTAGGAAGAGGAAGTGAAAAACTAAAAGTGACTAAATATTGAATAGTGCAATGTAGTTAATCTAATCTAGGAGAAAAGTATAATGTAGAAAACAAATGTACTAAAGAATTACATAAACTAGAATGAGTAATTAAACTAGATGAAACTAATAACCTAGTGTGCAATAAAGAAGAAGAAATGACTTAACTAATATCCAGAGACTGGTGCAGAATGTCGCAGGTCTGCACAAAAAATCAGGAACTAGGAATGACTATGTAGTAGTGCTAGAAATGATATATCTGGATGATGTGACTTGACTAGGGCACCATCGAGTGCTTTGGTATACTATTTGGGTGCCCTGGTCTATGTAAAAGCTTCGAATATAGTTTTTACAAGGCTGTAAGATAGTCTAGAACTCTTTCTTTCTGTCGCACTAAATTATGTGTGTTCCACTAAATATTATGAATATGCCAAGATGGATAAATGACTTGCATAAGACCCCAAAACAAGCATCAAACCCTAAAAAAGAAAAATGCATATGAAGGGGTCAAACTATCCTCAATTACCACGAGGGTGTACTTACGATTGAGCGTTGCACTACATCTCGGACCCGGTGTAGTTACGTGTGCAAGTGTGTGTGAATATGTCCTAGGTTGATCTTTTCCAGTCACACTTTGTGAAGTAATGACTAATAACTTTATGTAGAAAATGTAATAAAATTTGTGTATGGAATAGAGTAGAATCCCTCCCCTATGAAGTGTGTGTTGATGCGAGATCTCTAGCTTGTGCCTTGATGATGATGGATCTATATAGATGTCAATGCAATAGATGGATGGAACTCTAGATGGCATGATAGTATATAGTGATGCTAGGTCCCTCATTATGGTCTCATAGATTTATATTTATAGGGTTTTCTTGGTCCAAATTTGTAATTAACCTAAAAAAAACTAACCTCCTAAGAGATAAGGATGAAAAATGGCTAGAAAAGATCCAAGAAAAGGCGGGAAAGTGCAAAAGGGACTAGGTCACCCCAAAATGGGACTAGGGCGTCCACAGACACCCTAGTACAAAATATGGTTTCCCGGTTAGGGCTAAGACGATATAGGATCTTCATAAATATGATGGATAGGTATATGCATTTGTTCAAAAAATCTGAAATAAAATAATAGAAATGACCAAAAAGATGAGGGTTAATTATTACTTTCTTTCTTTGATAACCTTCTAAATAGTATTATGATACTTGATAAATAATTGCATAAAGTGCATGATTTTGTGACTACATTTTTCCCCACTTTATGTTGTTGAGTGGAAAGCTTGGTAACATAAAGTAGATAGAGATGCGTATCGACGCTGCTATTAAGTGATGAAGAAAGTGTGTTGAAGGAATATAAAAAGTGTGAAATGATAAAAATATGGAGTGTGGAAACTATAGATGAAAAATGATCAAAGAAAAAGTGATGAGATTGAACCTAGGGCAAAACACATATGTGTAGTTACCACAATGTATACCTGTTTGGTTAGTAAAACATGTATAATATTGTAGAATGTTGTTGTTGTTTCCCCATTTGATTTCTTGTTTCTCATACGGTCGGACCTTTAAGGAGAAAATGCTCAAGTAGTCAAATATGTATGTATATAAGTGTGCAAATGCTATGTAAAATACACATGTAAGTGTAAAATATGCAGAGTGTAAATGTAAATGGAAATATAAAAGAAACATGTGTACTTAATCCATGTCAAGGAAGAGTGTAAAATGATATCCTATATTACGAGTTTTTGGGCGATCTCATGCCACCTTGGCTGAAGAAGTGTAGGGAAGACATGCACTATGTCCTCTAAGATCTAACCGCTTTTGTTCAAATGTGTGTAAAGAGATCTCTGTCTTGTCTTGGGTTTTTAGGTGATCCAATGCCACTTTGCCCAAAAAGTTTAGGGAGGAAATGATCCGTGTCCTCTAAGCTCTAACTACTTCCCGAAAATGCTAATGACACCATGTCTTGTAAAATTCGTTGTGTATGGGGTTTGTAGATCGATCCAACCCACTCCCTAAATAGAACTAAACCAAATTAGTGTAGAATGTCCGTGTTAGTATGTAGAAACCCCCAAATGATTCCCCCTTATTTTTGGGTGCATGTGACATCATTGATAGGAGAAATGTTTCCCCAAAAGAGGGCCAATCAAATATACACCGAAACCATGAAAATTAATTGGAAAACCTAAGGCACAAATGTTGACAATTTTTGCACTTGTGCAAAAATGGGTAACTTGAAACTTTTTCATTACGATGAAATTCATGGGTGAAGTATACCTAAACTAAGGGAGTTGGATATCATTTGTTACTTTGCTGAATTAGTTATAAGATTAATTGAAATCTATAACTATGTGTGTTTGTCTACAAATGTAACAAATCACATGTTCTGCAATCTCATGATACTTTAAGCAAAAGAACATAAGGGCCTCGAAGGACATCTGTGTTGTCTTAATGAAGACACCAAATTACAGAGTAGGTGAATTGTTGAGTTTTACGACAGTAAACATAAGTGCAGATTAAAAAAATCAGAGTTCATTACTAAATGTTACAAGTTCTCATTGATGTTCTTTCCTTCATGATTAAGACATTCAATTATATGACTGAGTTATTTAGTTCATCATACAATCCATACAGAAAGATGAAGTGCAGGAAGAAATATACAACTCATTTACAGAATTCAATGTTTTATTCACAAGGAAGGTCAAATGTTTCCCACACAAGCCGTGGGACATGACTAAAATGTAAAGTACATCAACTGAAGAAAGAGGTACACATGCATGAAATAGAAAGCAAAGGAATATGATTGAACCCATCATTGCCTTTGTATATTCTTCGTTGTGCAGAGCATCTCCTTACCAGCTCCTTTCATCCTCAAGGCATGGTACCTAAAAAGTAAAAGAAAGGAATCATCAATAAAGAGCTCAGGGTTAATCCATTTTCGTACACTACCTAATTCATGCATATGGATCTCTAAGCAATAGGAGATATAGCTTTCTCAAAGATCAGATTGCATAGCTCACTCAGAGTGAAGAAAGAGAAAAGAAAAGAAGAAAACATGGACATAAGAGAGGCCAAAAAGCCTAAGTATTTTCTAATTATTTTCCTAAGTGTGCAGTGTACAAGTCAGAGCTAAGGAAAAAAATAGACAAGTCATAAGTGCATGCGAGAAAAAGGAATGAAGATAAGATTCTGGAAAAATTTTGCTAGGGCTTTGCCATGTAAAATCAACATTTCAAATTTTCCAAGATACATATAAAGTCGTGATGAAGCTCAAATACAAAAGATTGAAGTAGAAAATAAATGGAACCGCATTATTTCGACAAAACCTAAATTGTTCAACATACGGAATTTGTGAAACAAAGTTTCCGTAAGTAATATGTCCAATGCAGAGTTACGAAAAGTTAGGAATCAAATTCAAGCTCATAATTTTACAATATGGAGCCACCCTATCACACTGCTTTTTTCAAGAATAAGAGTTACATTATTTTCGAGATATCCAAGAACATTGCTACATATCAAGCAAATCAATAGATAAATTTTTTAGAAACATTCAAAGCTCACCAAGTTCAAAGATGGTGTTTTCATAATAAGTAGTCCAATAATTCAAGGTAACCATCAAAGTAAGACCATTGTTCTAGTTCTGAAGGACAAGAAAAAAATGATGGAATTATTTTGGAAATGAGATTTTGGTATTTGAATAGAGAGCTCTAGAATAGAGGGATTACAAAATAAAAATCAAAGATCCACATTTACTCATCTTAGAGCACTAGTTTTCAGTTTAGCATTGAGATAAGCACAGCTTACAAATCTTAAATACAAAAGGCATGCTACAACTATCATCATTTTAGGAGAACAATCAAAGGAATAATGAATTATCAGTGTCTTGAGCCAAAGGGGAGACACCAAGTAACCTTATGAAGCCACCAATATTACAAAAGTTATAGTACGATAAACCAATTGCATTCAAGCACTCATCTCATGGGGAATTTCAATGTTCAAGTGATCTCAGATTGAAAAGGATTAAAGCAAGTATTCTCAAAGGGGTGCTATAGATTTTTCAAAGAATCAAGTTGATCCTGAACAATGAATTATAAATGGATTCTCCAGAATACAAAAATTGAGCCAAGGATTTTATAACAGACCTGAAGTAATATACAGAACCTATATTTGCAGAAAAATCATAACCATCATTTCTACAATATTCTCAACAAATGCAAATGAAATAACAGTTGTCCTGAGGTTAAAGCACAAAGAACTCATACAGAGAAGGGGCAGAAGTAAGTATCTAGAATGAAGAAATTACTTTATGTCCACCACAGGAAAACAAAGTAAATACAAAGCCTCTACAGAAACAAATATCAGAGAGGAGTGTGGATCTGGGTCAACAATCGAATAACCCATGAATGGGTGTCAGTAGATCAGGTTTGAATCAAAATTTCAGAGATAAACTATGCAACTTACCACATGGGCCAGCACTTTGAACCCAAATAAAAATATTTCCCTAGTCTGAAAAGAAAATCCAATAGAGTTGAGGTACCCATCAACGATTATTATTATTATGACTCAAGGTAAAGGAAAGCAAATCCCAAAGGTGGAGAAGGGTAAACATTCACCCACATATTTTTCCTCTTGACATAACGTCTACCCAAGCTAAAACATCAAATAAAAGACAATACAATTTTTAAACACAAATACCTAAATTGAAAAGATTAGATTTGGAGTTTAGGGTAGAGTAAGGTTGTAATGAAAATGGAACCCAATGGATTTCAAGAACATAAAATGCAAAGCTTCCAGAGCAGAAGAGGTTCAAATTTCAACAATGGTGGTAGAGTTAAAATGGAATGCCATAAGCCCGAATGATGGTCATTTTTCAAACTCGACTAGGAAAACCCTTATCTAACTCTCCAAGTAGGTCAAACCCGTGGATCTCTAAAAATTACGATGAAAATTACCCGTAATGGAAATCATCTAAAAAACCCTTCACAACCATTCAAGGTAAGCTAACAGAAGAATTACAGAGATCATGATAATAAAATATAGACCAGTTTCAAGTGAACAAAAGTTCTTCTTTTACGACACCCATTGAAGATAAATCTGGCCCAAACCAGTATTCAAAAGTCACTTACCTTGTTAAATGAATGCGGTTGAAGATTTCAATTATGTCAGCTAACTCGCAGAGACCAAGAACCAAATAGAACCGAGTTCAGCAATGGTGAACAGGTCTTCTTCAAAACCCTCACAGAACTCCAATAGAACATCAGAGTTTGGAGAACAATAATGTCAGCCGCATTCACATTCCTACACAGAGAGCTCAAAAAGAAGAAGAATGGATACAAATATACCAGATACAAAGTCGCAAAGGCCCCATAGGCTAGGGAAATGCTTAAAGCCAAGCTCGAATGCTCGAATAATGGCGATGAAGATAATTTTTCTAAGGCTTCACCCGCAGAGTGAAATTCCAAATGAAATGATGTTAAGGTTTAAATTGATCTTACAATGAAAAATCGAGAGATGAATTAGCGAGAATTCAACCAAAGTTTAAAGATCAACGATCGAAAATGACAAGTACACATACCAAATGCCAAAGATCAAGCTCAGTAAATAGTGCAACCCATGGTTAAAATGCATTTATAAGATGGCGTAAACTCTAAAATCATGCTTTGAAGATCAACGATCAAAAATTGACAAGTACAGAGATCAACGCTCACAAATGGATCATCAGAATCAATGCAAAGTAGTCCAAGGAAATGGCAGTTGTTGACCAACTTATTCAATTCCCAAATTTTCAAATTGTAAAACTTCCACCGGTATGCCCGACAAGGACATGTGTCATCACCAAAATAGATGCAGAAAAGCGGGGGTTGGGCCCTTTTTCAGTTTTGAAACCTTTTTTGAAAAGTTAAAATTTCTAAGCTTTCATCCGCAGGCTTGAGAAGTACACGTGTCAACATTACAACAAAAGCGGAGGTCGGGGATATTTTAAGTTTGAAAATTTTTGCAAAAAGGTTAAAAATTCCAAAAATTTCCTGCAAGCCCGAGCCTCCACAGCTGAAACCCTAAACCACAGGTTCAAGATCGACGGCCGAAGATGAAAAAGGACACAGATCAATGGACCAGAATGATCAACAATTATCAAAGCAAACTCAATTTGAGTTACGTATGCCACCGACAAAGTTACCAAGGGGTAAGTCATCGTGGGGAAGGGGCCAACCCCATGTTCGAATAAAATTATCATTGCATTGACTTTCAAAGTCCATACTATAGTCATTTCTAGATAATGCAAAATGCCATCATACATGCTTATCATCTAAAAGGTGAATTTTGAAATATGCTAAGGTAACAACTATGGGGTGACAACTATATACTCTAGTACTCATTACAAAGGTGGCCGAGTATGGTAGTGTAAAGGTGGTCCCCACTTCAAGGAGTTAGAATTGATTTGTAGAGTGTCACTCATGTGACCATTTTGAAGGAGATGTCAACATCATAGACAAGGGTGGTCCCCACAAAATGGATATTTGATGAATTATTTTGCAAAGTATTGCAATTAATGTAATTTTTGCTCAATACACAGGAGTATTTTTGCATGTCTTCACAACATGACAGAATAGAGAAGAAGATAGAGTTGCATGTTCATGGAGAGAGACTTGCCTAGCAAGTAATCTTATTTTTAGCAAATTATTCATCCTTCTCTTCTTAAAAATAGAACCAGTTTGATCTGTATTGTAATTAAGGCTAATAATGCCTATTTGTAATTGCATGCTCTATTTTTATTCCTTTATCTATTATTAAATAAAGGATAAAAATAGAATTCATGGGCAAGTACAAGCCTTAGGCTATTTTTAGGAAGAGGGTGCCTTTGCAAAGCACAAGTGGGGACCGCTTTGAGAACTTCGGATATAGGAGTAGTGAAGCAATTTTTTCGCTTTGTCTTGTGAGTGTGAAGAATTTCTGCCTTACCAATTATTTGTAGTCTTGTGTATGTTTCTATTAGTTTTGTGAATGCAAATTCCCGATAAATCATCTTACCTGCTACAAATTTAGTATTTTTGCATAATTGTAATGTGCATGTTAACTTATCAATTTTGTTGTGATATTTTCCACTTAGTACAACAAAGTGTTTGCCATTAATTTATGTAGAAAACTATTGATCCCGCATAAAAATCCTTCACATATCAATTATGCATATACTCGCTAAAGTCTTCATACAAATTTGGTGTATCACCTTAGTTTAATTACTTACAGTCATCTTTTACTCTTAAACCCCGAATCAATTTAGGATACATCAACAAGGAACCATCCTCGATACCACGAGACTCACCTCAAAATTGATATACCCACAGACTTGAGGTGTTTCCATTCTATCTACGAAAGAGAGAGATCCAAATTTGCAAGCTTAGAAAACTTGCAATCATCCGTCTATAGGGTGCACTTTCGAGAGATAAGAGTTTTGGCATCCCCGGTGGGGCAACAAATTAGATCTGCATGCAAGTTACAAATTCTACAACAGATCTACAATATATCTACATCACCACAAAGTCACTTTCAGTGCAAGTTGCAACAATTTATTTTAAAGATTTTAAGATCTTTTAGCGACTCCACGAGCTGATTTCAAACCAATATCGCAACATGCTCCATGCCTAAAGTGACTACAAGATCATCGGTAAGAGGAATTCCTCATGAGTTTGTTTCTTTACCCTTGAATTCTATTAGAAGGAGAAGAGTTGGTAATACTTTACCTTATAATAGACCTGGTTTTAATAACCCTCCTCCTAATATTCCTTCACCACGTATTAATTTCTCTATTAACATCCCAGCTTTTCAAATGGCTATTCAACCACCAAGGAATTTTGTGACCTTTACTAATGGCATTCCATTAGTAATCCCATTACCATGACATTCCTAATGCTGCCATGAAAAGTTCGCCATCATTCATGGGTGAAAATCAGGTTACACTGCTTGAACATAACAAATATGTTGTAGCCCTATGTGTAGTCCATAATATCACTCATGAGGATGTAGCTTTAAGACTTTTAGCTGCATCTTTAAAGGGCGAGCCTTGCAATGGTATAGAAACCTAGAAATTGGAAGTATATGAATTTGGGATAAATTAGGTGAAAAATTGCTAAAACAGTTCTAGGATAATTCATATCATTTATCTCTCATTGAATAGCTTGTCTATTATTAAAAGAGCTCCCAATGAGTTTATGTCCAATTTCAATATCCATTTTTCCAGAACTTGGGAGAAAATTCTAGCAAGTGTCAAGCCATAAGTTGATCATTCTTTCCTATATTATCTTAGAGCATTAAACAGTGATATCTCAATGACGATTCAATCAATAGGGGGAGAGACACTCCTAACATCCTACGATATCGCTATTCAAGCTAAAACTAGTCTTATTAAAGCTAGAAAATTGGCACCAAGGCCTTCAATGCCCTTTTCAGCAGATTTAGCACCTATTCCTCAGCCTATTACAATCATAGAACCTACTATTGTAGCTCCATCAGATGATGTATTTAAAGCTTTGAAAACTATGGGAAATAAATTGACTTCGATTGATGTCAGAATTGCATTATCTAGTAGACCCTATGAGACTCCTTATCAACAAAATCAACAGAATCAACAAAACAAGCAGCCCTATCAACAGAATCAAAATTATAGGCAACCTTACGAGTAAAGGCAATGTACCCAAAGGCTCCTAGTTCATCTAACGCTTTAGTCCCGCTTAATATGGCTACGAAGAGTGGCGTCAACCTTGCAATCAACCTCATTCAACTTCAACTTTCCCAAATGATTTTCTCAATCAATCTTGTTACACAACCTCAATCAAAACATTGTTCAAGCATCAAATGGAGGATGGGAAGCAAGAGAATCATGTTTAGAAGGCACCTCGAATAGAATTTAGTCAACTTTAATGAGTAAGATTTGATCGTGCAGTCACTATTAGGGCTTAAGGGAAAGCTACAAAGTCAAAAACAACAAAATATGCCTATCCTAGCTATCACACGATAAGAAAAAATCTGCAGCTCCAAAGTCAACCAACAACCCCGTTGTTCCTCAAAAACAACAAGTGTTCCAGTTGATAAAGGCCATCAAAGATAGCTATAGCCGATCGAAGAAGACCTGTTTATACCTCGATATCTAAGGCAATCAAGCATAATTAGTTTTCGCTAAGGCCTACTCTAAGACAATTGAATCTGCCTCTAAAACAAGTTGCTTCCTTTAACATTGTTAATGTAATGAAAAAGCATAACATTAACATCTCAATGTGGGATGCTCTAAGTATTCTCGGACAATAAGATTTACTCTCTCATGAACTAGCTAAGCTGCAGATTTCTTTAAATATGACAAAAAGGAAGTTCGTAAGATAGACATGGTCCTTGAAACATTTGAACAAGACCACATTAAAGAATTTAAGTAGATAGTTCAAAAGGTTCTCGAATGCTCATGATATCAAGAAACCACCACCATTTTATTTGTCATTAATTATTTGAGAACATCTAGTTCGTAGTTGTATGGTGGATAGTGGTGTAAGTAGCACAATTATGCCAAAAGTGATTGCAGAAAAGTTGGGTTTGCGATGAGCCTTCCACGAAAGGAGTTTCTTACACTTGATGGGACTATAACTAATACAATTAGCATAATCAAAAATTTAGAAGTGACGTTACATGCTTGCCCAAATGTTTCTATTCTGAACATGTAATCATTGTAGATTTGCCTCATAGTTTGCCTTATGCTTATCTAGAGACTTCATAACAAAAATAGGAGGTTATCTCTCTTCGATTGTTCCTTCATATTTTTCACTAGTTGTTATGGTACCAAAGTTACTATCAATCAGCCATTGGCAAGATTTCACATTGAGCCTCACTCTTCAAATGCAAAGTGGCTAATTATTCACCTAGATCCATCTAATTTTGATGAGGTAAATCATGTTTCAACATTAGATGGTATTTCTAACATGTTTATGGATGAAAAGACAAGGTGGAAGAACATACTTATGATCCTTTTAAGGCCTTTTAAGGAAGTAGAAGAACAACTGTTTGGTGTGTATTGTATGCATGAAGAAAATACACCACTTCCTTACTTGTCCAAAATAGAAGATTCAACAGAAGGTATTTGGAAGCTTCATTTTGATGGAGCTAAGAACAAGAAAGGACATGGAGAAATTTTGATGCTCACTTCCCCAATGAATGAAAGGTATTTATCAACTTTGAGTCTCCAATTTAGATATACTTGTAATGTAGCCGAGTATGAAGCATTAATTTATGGCTTACTTTGGGCTAGAAAGAGAGGTATTAGCATGCTATAGACATTTGGTGACTCGAGTTGGTTATTAATCAAGTAAAAATTTCAATGTTTGTAAGAATCCATTAATGAAATCTTATAGACATAGAGTTTCAGACTTAATGGAATATTTTGATGCTATTAATATCCAGCCTATCCCTAGAGCTGAAAATAGGCATGCGCATGATTTGCATAGAGTTGGGGCTAGTTTTGAAGTGCTAAAACAGATTGAAAATGAGAAAATCCAGCTTCATATAAAGTTAATTGTTAGGCCCTCAATACTTGATAATGATTCAAATAGGCAAGTTTTTGAAATAAATCTTTAGATTTTGTAGCAAGAAGCTAAGTTTTCTATGGTTAATCGGGATAAATTACAACACTTATATGGTGACCAAATTATTCACCAAGACAAATAAACTACCTTGAGGTCTGGTCACATTAGAAGACATCTTCAACACTAGACGATCAGTTAAGAAAGGTCAAGACTAAAATGTCAACCCGTGGCGCTGATAATTACGAAGAGATCTTGGTTGATGAAGGGAAAAAGCTATTTCTTGGAAAGGTATGTTCCTTAACTGAAAAGCAGTCATTTATTAATCTTTGCAACAAAGTTTAAGGATGTTTTTGTTTGGAAATACCAAGATCTGAAAGGGTTTGATCCCGCTTTAGTACAACATACAATTGAGTTACAAAAATTCTAAACTCATTAGACGAAACAAAGGCCTCGTGAATCCCACAATAGAACCTATGATGAGAAAATAATTCTCTAAGTTGATTGAATCGGTATTATCTTTCCATTTAAGCATTCAATTTGGGTATCCAATCTTATTCCTGTTAGGAAGAAGAATGGTGAAATCGATCTATGTGCAGATTTCGTAGATCTTGATAAGGCTTCATTAAAAGATCATTACCCACTCCCAAACATGGATCAAATTTTGAGAACAAGCTCAGCTTTTCAGAAGACACCAAAAAAACCAACACAGGACAACACAATGGAATACAGATAACTTTTTTTTACTTGCTTTAGCATTGAACACGACACAACATGTCGTCATTAGAGTTACAACCAACACTAGAACCACTTGTTGCGGGAGACCACATGAGGTCAAAGCACGAAACGCCACACCTATCAGGACAATGTACTCTTCTTTTGACGAGACAACATCGGAGTTCAACCACAAAACACACTTATAGCTAGGGCATCCCATGAGGAATTTCTTGTTAAATTTTTCTTGTTTGCTAAAGTGTCTCTTAATTTTTAACTTACGCCTTATACAGCTTCATGTATCACATTCACACAATTCTTTCACAAGGGAGAACTTCTTTCTTTTCAACGGTTAAATAGCTTAAGGCCAAGCTTTCTAAATCGGGATCATCAATTTGATGTCCAAAACTTTTTATTAATTTGATTTTAGAACATTTTCCATTTTTACAAGGTTAATTAATCTTACTCAAACCGCCACTAACTCCTTCATGTTTCATACCTCTATTGCACAGTGTGAAAGCATAAGTTCGCTTGAGGGGAAAGTACGCTAGGGTTTCCTAACAATAACGAACTTCGATAACGATGTAATTACAATAATTACGCCGACACAAAAACAACTATTCCATAGCTTCTTTTCCCTTTTTCAAACAAATATATTCACGACCTTCCAACACCATCATTCTAAATTTGCAATGAAAGGTCACTCATCAAGAAGGAAGTACAAAACAAGTTTGACTAAATTAAGGAACTTCATGTTACCCTAGGCGCTTGATGAAAACCTTAACTTTCACGAATCGCGAAAGATGTTACCTTACTCCATCGAGGCATTATGTCATACATGATTAAATCGATCACACAAGGAATCATCAACATACCATATCTCAACACCATAAAGGTCATTAATTTTATCAAATTTTACTCATAGAAAGAGTAGGATCAAAATGGGGTTCTATCAATAATTTATGCCCTTCTATCAACCCAGGACATATTTTAGGCCCAAAACTTCCTTCTTAACAAGCATATATATATTGAACTTCTAATTCCAAAAGCCCTAATAATTTTCACAATACACGAAGTGCATAATCACGCTTATCATAAAATAATAATAATAATTTAACGTATGTTTTCCTCTAGGGCAACAACATAACAGAAACCAATACTAGTCAACGCTTACAACGTTAGGGGTGATTACATACCTGTGCTCACAAAAAAAAAGCGACATTTTTGCAAAGGAAGTAACTTTAAAATTATATATTATATATATATTTCATATGATCAATCAAAGCATACATCGAGAACCTTTGTTTGTTTTATATATATATATATAAATGGGTTGATCACGTCAACAAGAACAACCAACAGAGGCAAATCCAGAAGTAATAAACTGTTGACCATATACTGAATGCAAATCCACAAAATCACAGATTTAAACCAATTTCTAGAAAGAAAAAGTTTCATTTCAAGAGGATTTTAGATACTAGCATATTATGGTTATGGTTAGTCTATCTTGCCTGCTTTTAACGCATCCACCGGTCCGTGAACATCCAAAGCAGGACTGCTATCTGCCACACGCCTTCCACTTTATCCTCTCGCCTTGTTTGGTCTTTTCTTGCAATATACCACACCAGATTCCCTTTTGAAGACACGACTAGAAGAATGCAATAGGTGGCTGTCCAAACACTAGATTGCTTGTGCAGCTGCTCCGGGGGTGAGAGTCAAATTGCTTACCACCCACTCAGAGAGCACTTGCGCTGAAAGCTACAAACCGACCATGGTTCAAGCTCCTGACACAAGACGTAATGATAACATCGCTCCCGGCTCAAGGGCATCTACCGTATTGATACACAAACCTTTTCCTTCATCAGATTTGGGGACACCATCAAACTCTGTGCCCCATCTTTGCAGCATGTTGCAGTAATGATAGAAGATTTTGAGCGCTTAAAGAGGTGTGGGTTTTCCAACTTTGTTGTTATCTCTGCTCAAAGATCGATTCATCCTCAAATTTGGGACTCTCCTTTAAGATATTTTCATCAAAATCAATTATGTGACAAGTGAGGGTGTTACCAAAGCAGACCTAATGAACTTTATTTACAAAGATTCTCTATTGAGATCTTGCTTGTTGTAGGATGTAACTCATGGAAGAGAATCATAGGGGCGTATCTCAAGTTTCATATTAGAGTATTCATGAAAATAATTTGCTTGCTATTATATGAGCGTCTTCTATGAGTCACTATGTTGGCGGGGATAAAGGTTTCATTGGAATTATCACACCTTACAAGCTTCAAATTTGCAATGGTTGCACCAAGATTTTGATGGTGTCCCCAAATCGATAAAGGAAAAGGTTTGTGTATCAATACGGTAGATGCCCTTCGAGCCAGGAGCGATGTTATCATTATGTCTTGTGTCCGAGCTTCAAACCATGGTCGGGCTTTGTAGCTTTCTAGCGCAAGTGCTCTCGACTGGTGGTGCACTCGACTCTCACCCCAAAGCAGCTGCAGACCGAAGCAATCTAGTGTTTGGACAGCCACCTATTGCATTCTTCTAGTCGTGTCTTCAAAAGGGAATCCCGTGTGGTATATTGCAAGAAAAGACCAAAGGCAAGAGGATAAAGCGGAAGGCGTGTGGTCAGAAGCAGCGATCCTGCCGATGTTCACGACCGGTGGATGCGTTAAAACAGCAAGATAGACTAACCATAACCATAATATGCTAGTATCTAAAATCCTCTTGAAATGAAACTTTTCTTTCTAGAAATTGTTTTAAATCTGTGATTTTGTGGATTTGCATTCGTGATATGGTCAACAGCTTTATTACTCGGATTTTCCTCTCGTTGGTTGTTCTCATGTTGGACGTGATCAACCCATTTATTTATATATAAAACAAACAAAGGTTCTCAATGTATGCTTTGATTGATCATATGAAATATATATATAATATATAATTTTAAAGTTACTTCCTTTTAAAAATGTCGTTGTTTCTTTTGTGAGCCTTGGTATGTAATCGCCCTAGAATGTTGTAGCGTTGACTAGTATTGGTTTCTCGTTATGTTGTTTCCTGAGGAAAACATACAGCTTAAATTATTATTTTTATTTTTATGATAAGCGTGATTATGCACTTCGTATTGTGAAAATTATTAGGCTTTTGGAATTAGAAGTTCAATATATATATGCTTGTTAAGAAGGAAGTTTTGGGCCTAAAATATGTCCCGGTTGATAGAAGGGCATAAATTATCGATAGAACCCCATTTTGATCCTACTCTTTCTATGAGTAAAATTTGATAAAATTAATGACCTTTATGGTGTTGAGATATGGTATGTTGATGATTCCTTGTGTGATCAATTTAATCATGTATAGACATAATGCCTCGATGGAGTAGGGTAACATCTTTCACGGTTCGTGAAAGTTAAGGTTTTCATCAACTCGCTGTGGTAACACGAAGTTCCTTAATTTAGTCAAACTTGTTTTGTACTTCCTTCGATGAGTGACCTTCATTGCAAATTTAGAATGATGGTGTTGGAAGGTCGTGAATATATTCTCGTTGTCAAAAAGGGAAAAGAAGCTATGGAATAGTTGTTTTTGTGTCGAGCGTAATAATTGTAATTACATCGTTATCGAAGTTTGTTATCGTTAGAAACCCTAAGCGTACTTTCCTCAATCGAACTTATGCTTTCACCGCAATAGAGGTATGAAACAGAGTTAGTGGCTTGAGTAAGATTAATTAACCTTGTAAGAAATGGAAAATGTTCTAAAATCAAATTAATAAAAAGTTTTGGACATCAAATTGATGATCCCAGGGCCAGTAAAGCTCGCCTTAAGCTATTTAGCCAACCGCCGAAAAGAAAGAAGTTCTCCTCTTGCAAAGAATTGTGTGAATCGCTACATGAAATTGTATAAGAACGTAAGTTAAAAATTAAGAGACACTTTAGCAAACAAGAAAATTTAACAAGAAATTCCTCATGGGATGCCCTAACTGTAAGTGTGTTTTGTGGTTGGACTCCAATGTTGTCTCGTCAAAAGAAGAGTACATTGTCCTTGATAGGTGTGAACGTTTCCGTGCTGACCTTGTGGTCTCCCCCGTAACAAGTGGTTCCTAGTGATTGGTTATAACCTTGTGACGACATGTTGTGTCGTGTTGTGTCAAAGCAAGTAAAAAAAAAAAAGTTATCCCGTATTCCATCAGTGTTGTCCTCAGTGTTGGTTTTTTTGGTGTACTACAACTTCTCGAGATAGACGATCCGTTCTAGATGGTTACAAAGTGGATATAATAAGATTTTAGTCCGGGAAGAAGATAGATATAAAACAACTTTTAACACAAGGTGGGGTACCTATGCTTACAAAAGAATGCCCTTTGGTCTTTCAAATGATGGTGCAACGCTTTCAACGCAATGGACATGGATTTTTGCAGCTTATTAAATAAATGCATCCTTGTTTATTTAGATGATGTTACTATATTTTCAAAAGATTCTCAAGAACATATAATTCATTTAAGGTAGACTTTTAGTTGTGCAGAAATTCGTAATATCTTTAAATCCACTCGAAGTCTATCTTTTCAAGACATCAAGGCAAGCCGCTTGGTCATATTGTTTCTAAGTAAGGTTTAGCAATTCATCCTTTCAGATCAAATCCATATCACAACTATCATTACCCCATCATAAGAATGCATTACATAGTTTTCTAGGAAAAATCAACTTTGTTAGAAGATTTCTTCCAAATTTTGCAAAGCATTGGTTAAACCACTCACAACTATGCTAAAGAAAGAGAAAATTTCTCTTGGACCAAAGAGGGAGAGAAGGATTTGAATCAATCAAAGCAGCTATCTCTCAAGCTCCTACTCTTGTAAATCCAAATTTCAATAAATATTTTACAATGTATGTACTTGCGAAGTAAGTCAAACAATCTCAACTATCTTGACTCAATTCAATGATGAAAATATTGAACAACCTATTGCTTTCTTTGGACAAGAGCTTTGCATGATTATGAAACAAGGTACCCATTTCTTGAAAAATAGGTACTTTCAAAGAGAGTTAGAGGGCTAAATAATTTCAAGTATATGCTTTCAAACAATACAATCCACGTTCTTGTTTCTCATCCAAGTGTGAAAGCATTCTTACTAAATAAGGAGTTGAATGAGAAAATATAAACCGGATAACGAAGGTCATGGAGTATGATGTTGATATTCAAGTTGCTAAGACAAGATGGTTCCAGGGAAAGGTTTATGTGAACATCTAATTACCGATATGGAAAAAAACAAGTTACGTAAACTGATGATTCAAAACAACATGCTGAAATTACATATCAACAATTAGAAATCATGGTTTAACAAGAAAATCACTAGCTCGAGCTCACTCGCAAGATTCAGAATCAAGATGGATGACTGATTTCATTAATTATCTACATCATGGCACCTATCCATAAGGTATGGACAAGAATAAATGAAGGTATTTCAGATTACAAGTTGTACCTTATATCTTCATTGATAATGTGTTGTTCAAAAGAGATATAAATAGAATCTTTCTGCGGTGTGTTAACTATGATAAAATTAAGAAAATATTGTCGTAATTCCATGAAGGCGTTGTAGGATGTCACTTCTCATCATGTACCACAACCTTAAAAATTATGAAATCTAGTTACTATTGGCCTAGCATATTCAAAGATTGTTTCAAATGGATTAGAAATTGTAAAAAAGTTCCTTCTTTGTTGAAAAGAACATCTAGCTTTATTACCTTTACAACCTATTTCAGCTTGATCACCTTTTATGCAAAGGGGTCTTGACTTTATCGTAATGATAAATCCACCTTCTTCATAAGGACACAAGTGGATCTTAACTACTACAGATTACTTCACACGATGGACTGAGGTAATAGCCTTGAAGGATGCTAATGAAGCTCCAATACTATCCTTTTATGAAGGTATAATTTATAGATTTGGTGTTCCAAAGCAACTATTATATCGTATAATGCTTTAACTTTTCTTGGTGCTAAGATAACAAATTGGGTCATGTCAAACATGGAATTTATTTGAGTGCTTCATCTAATTATTTCCCACAAGATAATGGCTTAGCCGAGAGTACTAACAAGAATTTGTTAAGGATCATTAGAAGAAAACTCAAGGATAATCAAAGAGCTTTGCATCCGATGTTTAATTTAGCACTTTGGGTGACAGAGTGACTCTTAAAAGATCACTGAAATTCACCATACAAACTTATGTACATGTAATAGAAGCGAGAATGCCTATTTCAAATTTGAGTTACTCCGCATTGGATTTGCTACATCAAATGGAGCTTTTGAAAATGAACCATTACAGTTCGTTATGCGCAGAGTTAATCGAATTACAAGAGCTAAGAGATAAAGCTCATTTGAATATGGAAAAGAATCAGAAATAAATGAAGAAGACTTTTGACAAGAAATCCAAATTTAGAGTCTTCAATGAAGGAGATATTGTGTCAAAATGGGATGCTGATCGTGAAAATTCAGAAGACACTCGAGTTTGATACACTATGGAGTGGTCCTTAAATGATTTCAACTAGCAAGGAACACAATGCTTTTCAACTTTTGAAGATGAATGGAGAGGAAATCCCCATTCCCGTGAATGGTATGTTTCTCAAACACTATTATTGAATATCTTACAAAGATTGTTAGAGTAGGATTTCCTTCAATGTATGAAGAAATATACAACTAATTTATAGAATTCAATGTTTTGACTCACAAGGAAGGTCAAATGTTTCCTACACAAGCCGTGGGACATGACCAAAAGTAATGTACATCTACTCGAAGAAAGAGGTACACAAGCATGAAATAGAAAGCAAAGGAATATGAGTGAACCCATCATTACCTTTGTATATTCTTCATTGTGTAGAGCATCTCCTCACCAGCTCTTTTCATCGTCAAGGCATGGTACCTAAAAAGTAAAAGAAATGAATCATCAATAAAGAGCTTAGGGTTAATCCATATTCCTACACCGCCTAATTCGTGCATATGGAACTTTAAGCAACAGGAGATACAACTTTCTCAAAGATCGATTGCATAGCTCACTCAGAGTGAAGAAAGAGAAAAGAAAAGAAGAAAACATGGACATAAGAGAGGCCAAAAGCCTAAGTATTTTCTAACTATTTTCTTAAGTGTGCAGTGTATCGGTTGCATGAAGCAAGGAAAAATAGACAAGTCATAAGTGCATGCAGAAAAGGAATGAAGATAAGATTTTGGAAAAATTTTCCGTATTCATCATGTAGAATCAACATTTCAAATTTTCCATCATACATATAAAGTCTGTAATGAAGCTCAAATACAAGAGTGAAGCGTAAAAGAAAAGGAACTACATTATTTCGACAAAACTTAAATTGTTCAACATACGGGAATTTGTGAAACAAAGTTTCTAGAAATAATATGTCCAATGTAGAGTTACGTAAAAGTGAGGAATCAAAGTCAAACTCATAATTTTAGAATATGGAGCCACCCTATAGCCTCGCTTTTTCAAGAATAAGAGTTACATTATTTTCGATAGTCAAGAACATCGATACAAATAAGCAAATAATAGATAAATTTTTAGAAACATTCAAAGCTCACCAAGTTCAAAGATGGTGTTTTCATAATAAGTAGTGCAATAATTCAGGTAAATATCAAAGTAAGACCACTGTTCTAGTTCTAAAAGACAAGAAAAAAATGAAGGAATTATTTTGGAAACGAGATTTTGGTATTTGAACGTAACTCTAGAATAGAGGGATTACAAAATAGAAAATCGGAAGATCCATATTTACTCATCTTAGAGCACTAGTTTTCAGTTTGGCATTGAGATAAGCACAACTTACAAATCTTTAATACAAAAAGGCATGCTACAAATATCATCATTTTAGGAGAAAAATCAAAGTAAGAATGAATTATCGTGTCTTCTGAGCCAAAGGGGAGACACCAAGTAACCTTACGAAGCCACCAATATTAAAAAAGTTATAGACAATAAACCAATTGCATTCAAGCACTCATCTCATGGGGAATTTCAATGTTCAAGTGATCTCATCAAAAGGATTAAAGCAAGTATTCTCAAAGGGGTGCTATAGTTTTTCAAAGAATCAAGTTGATCTTGAACAACGAATTATAAATGGATTCTCTAGAATACAAAAACTGAGGCAAGGATTTCAAAATAGACTCAAGTAATATATAGAACCTATATTTGCAGAAAATCATAACCATCATTTCTACAATATTCTCAACAAATGCAAATGAGATAACAATTGTCCTGAGGTTAAAGCACAAAGAACTCATACAAAGAAGGAGTGGAAGAAAGTATCCAAATGAAGAAATTACTTTATGTCCACCACAGAAAAAAAAAGTAAATACAAATCCTCTATAGAAACAAATATCGTAGAGGAGTGTGGATCTGGTCAATAATCGAATAACCCATGAATGGTTGTCGAGAGATCAGGTTTGAATTAAAATGTCAAAGATAAACTATGCAACTTACCACATGGGCCAACAATTTGAACCCAAATTAAAATATTGCGCTAGTGTAAACAGAAAATCCAACAGAGTTGAGGTACCCATCAAAAATTATTATTCTTATGACTAAAGGTAAAGCGAAACAAATCCAGGAGAAGGGTAAACATTCACCCATAGAGTTTTCTCTTGACATCACGCTCTACTCGAGCTGAAACTTTGAATCAAAGACACTACATTGTGTGAAACAGAAATACCCAAATCAAAAACATTAAATTTGGAGTTAAGGGCAGAGTAAGGTCATATGACAATGGAACCCAAATGGATTTTGAAAGTACGTAAAATGCAAAGCTTCCAGAGAATGAAGAGGTTCAGATTTCAACAATGGTGGCATAGTTAAAATGGAACTCCATAAGCCCGAATGATGGTCATTTTTTAGAACTCGACTAGGAAAACCCTTATCTAACTCTCCAAGTTAGTCAAACCAAGGGATCTCTAAAAAATGACAGATAAAAATTACCTAGAATGGAAATCATCCAAAACCCTTCACAACCATTCAAGGTAAGCTAACGTAAGAATTACGAGATCATAATAATAAAATACGTACTGGGCCAGCTTTCAAGTGAACAAGTTCTTCTTTACGACACCCATTGAAGATAAATCTGGCCCAAACCAGTATTCAAAAGTCACTTACCTTGTTATAGCGAATGAGCTTGAAGATTTCAACCATGCCGGCTAACTCGCAGAGATCAAGAACCAAACAGAACTGAGTTCAGCAATGGCAAACAAGTCTTCTTCAGAACCCTCGCAGAACTCCAATAGACCATCAGAGTCTAAAGAACAATAATGTTGGCCGCCTTCACATTCCCACACAGAGAGCTCAAAAAGAAGAAGAATGGCTACGAATATACCAGATACAAAGTCACAAAGGCCCCACAGGCTAGGGAAATGCTTAAAGCCGAGCTCGAATGCTCAGAATAATGGCGTCGAAGAAATTTTTTCTAGGGCTTCACCCGCAGAGTGAAAGTCCAAATGAAATGATGTTTAGGGTTGAATTGATCTTATAATGCAAACTTGAAAGATGAAATAGCAGAATTTAACCACAATTTAAAGATCAACGATCAAAAATGACAAGTAAACATATAAAAGGCCAAAGATCAAGCTCGTGAACAATGC
The DNA here is from genome assembly GCA_018340775.1 of Taxus wallichiana var. yunnanensis. NCBI lineage: Eukaryota > Viridiplantae > Streptophyta > Pinopsida > Cupressales > Taxaceae > Taxus > Taxus wallichiana. The sequence continues at coordinate 231,794,522 of CM031237.1, read as the reverse complement.
AAACCACGGTTAAAATGTATTTATGACATGAAAGAAACCCTAAAATCATGCTTTGAAGATCAACGATAAAAATTGACAAGTACAAAGATCAACGCTCACAAATGGATCATCAGAATCAATGCAAAGTAGTCCAAGTGAAATGGTGGTTTGTTGACCAACCTATTCAATTGCCAAAATTTGAAATTGTAAAACTTCCACCGCAGTCGGATAAGGACATGTGTCATCAACATAATAGAAGAGGAAAAGTGGAGGTCGGTCCATTTTAAAGTTTTGAAATATTTTTTGAAAAGTTAAAATTTCAAGCTTTCATCTCCGTGGATCGAAGGCCCGAGAAGTACATGTGTGATAATTACAACAAAAGTGGAGGCCGGGGATATTTTAAGTTTAAAATTTTTTACAAAAAGGTTAAAAGTTCCAAAATTTCCCGTAAGCCCGAGCCTCCACAACAAAACGCTAAACCGCAGTTGAAGATCGATGATCAAGATGAAAAAGTACATGATCGATGGCCCGAATGATCAACAAATATCAAAGCAAACTCAATTTGAGTTACATATGTCAATGAAAAAGTTACTAAGGGGTTAGTAATCGTGGGGAAGTGTCCGACTCAACGCTTTGAATAAAATTATCATTGCATTGAATTTCAAAGTCCAAACTATAGTCATTTCTAAACAATGCAAAAATGCCATCATCCATGCTTATCAAAAGGTGAATTTTGAAATATGCCAAGGCCGACAAATATGGGGTGGCAACTATACACTATAGTACGCTTACAAAAGGTGGCCAAGTATGGTAGTGTGAGGGTGGTCCCCACTTCAAGAATTTAGAATTGAGTTGCGCAGTATCACCATGTGACCATTTTGAAGGAGATGTCAAGATCGAGACAAGGGTGGTCCCCACTAAATGGATATTTGGATGAATTATTTTGCAAAGTATTGCAATTAATGTAATTTTTTCCCAATACACAGGAGTATTTTTGTATGCCTTCACAATAGGACGAATAGAGAAGAAGATAGAGTCGCATGTTCATGGAGAGAGACTTACCTAGCAAGCACTCTTATTTTTAGCAAATTATTCATCCTTATCTTCTTAAAAATAGAACCAATTGATCATTATTGTAATTAAGGCTAATAACGCCTATTTGTAATTGTATGCTCTATATTAATTCCTTTATCTATTATTAAATAAAGGATAAAAATAGAATGAATGGGTGAGTACAAGCCTTAGGCTATTTGTAGGAAGAGGGTGAATTTTATTTTTGCTATATATTGTGTTCCTTTGCAAAGCACAAGGGGGCGGCTCGAGGACTTTTGGATATAGGAGTACTTGAATCAATTTTTTCAGTTTTGTCTTCTCGAGTGTGAAGAATTTTGTCTTACTAATTATTTGCAGCCTTGTGTATGTTTCTATTAGTCTTGTGAATGCAAATTCCCGATAAATCATCTTACCTGCTACAAATTCAGATTTTCTGCATAATTTTAATGTGCATGTTAACTTATTAGTTCATTGTGATATTTTTCCCTCAGTACAACAAAGTGTTTGCCCTTAATTTCTATAGAAAACTATTGGCTTGTGCATAAAAATCCTTCACATATCAATTGTGCATATACTCACCAAAGTCCTCATACAAATTTGGTGTATCACCTTAGTTTAATTAATTTACAGTCATCTTTTACTATTAAACCCTTAATCAATTTAGGATACATCAACAAGGAACCGCCTTGATATCTTCAGAGACTCACCTCAATAGAGGTATACCCATAGACCCGAGGTGTTTCCATTGAATCTATGAAAGAGAGAGATAAAATTTTGCAAGGTTAGAAAACTCCGTAGTCATCTCTCTACAGGGTGCACTTTTGAGAGATAACAACAAAAACAAGAAGGCTAGCCAAATCCAAGAATAAACATGCACATATAAAGAAAACAATGTGTAAGCTATGCAAATGAAGTTGTATAAGCTACCAAACAAGGTAATGTAAACACGCAAGAATAAAAATATCCCGCACAAATTGGGTTACAAACATGGGACATCAATAATTCAGTTGTAAGACACACAAGACCATCATAGACGAAAAATAATATACAAATGTGCACACCAAACATAGGGCAAGACGCAAAACAAGATAAAATAATGATAGATAATGGAAGACAAGCAAACATGTAGTCATGTAAACATGTAATCCTGCAAAACAAGTGTTGCACATGGAACACCCGTTAGCATGTTAGAGTAATAACCAATATGTCAAAGCGTGTATAATCAATTAATGTAAGATGTGAAGTACAACATGAAAGAATAACACCTAGTTGAGACAAATGTGGATGCCCTTAACGACCAAGATACTAAGAGTAAAAGGTGAACATCCATACTACATGTAGGAATCCAATGATCTGCCATCACACTAAAAAGGCGTGAAAATGCATGTGTGGATGGTATAGATGATGAAACATAAGATATCAATCTAACATGTGTAATAAAGTGAACATGTAAAACACTAGCAAACAAGAATAAATGTCTCCAAGACATTACAATGTATTGTGGATGGATGGAATAGAATACAAGATGGAATGATAAGAGTTGTGTGACCCTGAGAGGATGGAGATGTATGTAGTGAGGTGTATTTGCCCCCCCCTCAATAGTCAATAATGAACTTTAAATAAAAGTGCGTTATCGGAAATGGTCGAGTAGTGTATTTTGTGTCTAACGTGCTATGGTGAATGTGTATATGTGGTAGTGGTGATGGTATGCAACATGTAGAAGAAGTGTGTGAAACTTATAGCCTAAGTGTATACCACTATGAGATGAATCATAGAGTGATGATTTATCCCTAAGCGTATATCACTATGAGATGAATGGGTAAGTGATGATTTATCACTAAGCGTATATCACTATAAGATGAAAGGAGAATGTGGTGATGTAACCAAAGCTGTATACTACTAGAAAATGATGGAATAGATGACGATTTAGCCTAAGGCATATGCCACAAAGAGATGAACAATAAGGGATTGGTTATGTAACATATGGTGTATAACACTATAAGATGGTAATCTAGGTGACAATTTAACCTAAGGTGTATGTCAAACACTAGAAATGTCATATGAAAATAAGAAATGTGTAATAAATGTAAAGTCCATTTGATTTATAAACCCTTGGCAAGTTGAGTATGGACTCGATGAACTAAAGTGTGTCATCGTAGTGAGTGCAACACATAGAAGAAAATGTAGTGTAGAGACCAAGTGATGAATATGATTTGTAGATGCAAGATATGTTAAAGGTGATACTAAATGTGTAGGATGTATAATATGTAATGTGTAAGATGTAATGTAATTGGTGTAGATAAACTCGTAATGTAAAATGTAGTGAGGAAATGTAGATCTAGAATGATATGTAATGTAACCTAGCGTAGTGTGTAGAATATAGGTGATGTCCATATGCACAAAGTGTAAAATAACCTAATGGTGTATGTGATATGTGAGGATGTATTATAATGTAAAATGTAGATTAAGTGTAGGATGGACGGTGTATGATGTGTGATGTGTGTGATAAAATGTAAATGTGTAGTTTCTATAGTGTAGTGTGTGGGGTTTAGTGTAGAAGTAATCCCTCAATAGTCTAGCGTGAACCGAAGCACAAGAGTGTGTCATTGAGTAACAATGCTAAAGTATAAAAAAATGAGAATGTGAAAGTATAGAAAATGAAATTATGCTAATGTAAAGTATACAAGAATGCGAGGATTGTGATTTAGGAAATATGCTAGAATGAGTGTGTGGCTAAGGCCCGTTGTCAAGTAGATAATCGTTGTCATGATAAAATCCTACTGACATAGGATCAATAACCTGATAAGTGATCGAATGAGGAGCTTCGTAGAGGGATATGTTGTGGTAGAGTGTATAGACATTCATTACATATTCTTCATCTGTTGCGATAGATGTGGTGAGTGAGGAGGTACTAAAATTTCATTAAGTGTTATGCCGAACCTGGACAAACTATCAGAGGTAAAAATAGTTTCCAAACATGTGTGACCTACTAGGATATGTTGCCAAAAGGTCTGATTGATGAATAGTGTACATGTATAAAGAGGTAAGTGGATGGGTATTCATGAGGAAGAGGAGGATAAAACATGAACAATGTGGATAGATCCCTTATATAATACCATAACACTAGTAGATGGAGGGTTTTAAAACCTATGTTCACTCAAAGCTATCAAACACAAAGGTTTCTTCAAGTAGGAATAATCTACTCCTAAAGGGGTAATGTCAAGTTGCCTTAATGTTTCATCACTAAGTTCAATAATGTCAACTTCGTCATCAAAATCCTCGAGTCATCTCGTGTAAACATTATTATGTGATATGGAATTATCGTGGGATATTGGTAGGGGATACCATAGGTGGAGTAGTAGGGGTTATCGTGAACCGGTGAAGGAGATACATTTAGAGGAACAAACTCGTAGGTGGTAAAGTAGTAGGTGTTAACAGCGGAGGGGGACATAAATAGGCGACCACTATAGGTGTAATAATATTGGTTGTGTAAGTGGAAATAGATGGGGTAATCGAAAGTGGTAGGGGAGGAAGTCGGAGCACTTGATCAACCAATATGATATGTATCAATGCTACTATATGGAATGTACTATGGAGGTGGTATGGGTGTAAAGGTAATGGGGTCTATGCGATAGTATTTGAAGGGTTCTAGGTTAGTAGTAATGATGTGTTTGTAGCCATCATGTAAAAACTTGACACGCTAGTGGATAGTAGAGGGTACCATGTGCATTGTGTGAATCCAAGGTTTAACTAAACTAAAAAGATCCATTGATAAGATATAATTTGGTGAGAATGGTTTTAGGTCCAACCCGGATATGTAGAGAGACAAGTTCTTAGGTAGGTACGAGAGGTAGAATCATAACCGCGAATAATGGTAAAATTTTTAGTAATTAATTTTTGATAACGCCTAATTGTTTTAAAAGGGAATGTGCACATAAATTAACAAATGGCCATTTTCAATGAGAAATCGCTTGATACAAGTTGTACTAACAACGAAAGTAATGAGTAAATGGGCACATGGGTTATTTTTAGAGAAATGTGAGGCATCGTCATCGGTGAAAGATATGACACATAGTAGGTTGTGAAGGGACCGCATGATATGTGCAAAACCTTCCATGGTATTATCAATTTCAATATCGATGGTGCAAAGGGAAGCTTCTAATGTATTGCGATAATTTGGTGCATAACACAATAAATTGTAAAGGGATATTTTAGTGGGTGTATTCTTAAGTTTCTCAACGATGTTGTAGCCCTTAGAAGTAGCAGGAGGAGGTACATAAGTAATGGGTGGGGGAATAGATGCCTATTAATCCGTAGGCGGATTGAGACGAGTACAACGAGTAGTAACAACACTAATGGATGAGTCAACCTTATGTGTAACAAAGTGAGGGGGATGTTGAATATGTACCCACATGAAATTAGTAACAAGAGAGTAACTATTCTTGTTACCTTAGTTGGCGTGAAGGTGGGATAAGAAGATTGAGCCATGACATGAGGGGAGAACGATGAAATCGTTGGGTTCACCAAAATGATTAACTAAAAGTGAGTAAATATAGAACAAGACAAAGTAGTTAGTCTAATCTAGGAGGAAAATATAATGTAGTGAAGAAATGTAATACAAAAATATATAAAATAGAATGAGTGATTAAGCTAGATGAAACTAAAACCCCAAAGTGTGTAATAAAGAGGAAGAAATGACTTAGCCGATATCTCGGAGACTAGAGCAGAGTGTCCGAGGACTGCACAAAAATCGGGAACTAGGAATGACTATTCTCGTAGTGCTAAAAATGATAGATCTTGATGATGTGACTAGACTGGGGAACCTGGAATTGGACTATGGTGCCCACAGTGCTCGTTCTTCTATCCGGTTCCCTAATCTATGCAAAAGCTCCCAATTTTGTTTTTATAGTGCCGGAAGATAGTATGGAACTCTACCTCCATGTCACACTAAATTATGTGTGTTGTGTCTTTGAATACTTCAATATGCCAAGATGGATAAATGACCTGCAAGACCCCAAAACATGCATCAAACCCTAAAAATGAAAAATCCATACGAAGTGGTTGAACTCTGTCCCTCGCCTTCCACAAGGTCCTCATTATGGTCTCATAGCTTTATATTTTTAGGGTTCTCTTGGTCGAATTTCGTAATTAACCAAAAGGATCGGAGTTAATGAGTACTTTCTTTATTTGAAAACCTTCTAAATAGTAGTATGAGACTAGGTTAAATAATAGCATAAAGTGCATGATTTTGTGACTACAGAGGCACATTGTATGAATAATGAATCTTAGAATTTATTTTTGTCTCTACCATTGTTATTGAAAAAAGTGATTTTCTACTATGAGTAAATACACAACTTCTTCATCAAGATTGTTTAACTTGGCAATAACTACGAATGTTTGTGTTCTAAATATTATTTATAAGGATATTGCAAGGTATTAAAATTCCACATCGTAGTCTTAACAAATTATTGGGAAAATTTATTTTGTAGGAAAAATATGATACTTTGAAAACAATGTGGGGGATGAATACTCTCCTATATTGTTAGGAGAGGCACCATTTCTTATTGTTCAATACCAAAAGGACATAAAGTGTACAATATCTACATCATCTAATATGAAAGGATGGCATTTTATTCCCAAGGAAAGGAATAGAAAATCGAAAGTGTAAGAAATAAAATAGAGAGAACGAGAAGAGTGGAAAAATTACATTTCAAATGTCGGAAAATTAATACATGTTTAATCGAACGACTACCTAATTGGTTATACTATGCTGTCGTGGCATCCTCGTGTGAGATGGTTACTCCTCCTTGAACTGCTTCTCCTCGTATAAATTAGTCTGTTTCATTCAACTTTTCTGCATTGTCCCTGCTCTATCATTGGTATCGAGCACTTCTTTTCTCGGTGTGGGCAGATAGTAGGCACCAAAGCACTAACAACAAGTTGTGCACATAGAAGTTTTCTTTTGAATGTTGCTATTCGATTTAGATCCTTGTTTGAAGAATAAGCGTGGAGACTTGTGAGAATACCGACACCCGTCACTTTTCCTATTGCATGGAGATCTCCATTCACCTCTTCATATCAATTACACGTGGTTATGATCCACTCAATCACATCCTCCCGGTGCCAATATAATGAAAATACTGCAGCGCCATTGCTTTCAACATCTCTCACATAATTGCACTATAAAGAGGATTTTGCAAGACAAGATTTTGCAAGAGAAATGATGAGTGTGAATAATGCTCATCGAATTCCAAATACATGCCAAATACGATGGGGATCACATCCTCTACGTCACCACCATCAACATCATATCTAGTTATATCCTTCCACCAATGTCACCTCTAAATGTGTTAATGATTTTGACCCAACCAAAAAAGGGGTATAATTATTGTGAATCTCAGTGTGGTCGAGAGTTAAAGCTTCATGCCATTGAAAGAAAAGGTATCGTGGTAATGACCATGCCGAGTGATCACCTGCTGCAACAGCTACCTTCATGTATAAGCTTGATATTCACATCGATGAGAATGTGATGGAGAGTCTAACCCTTGAGGAGAAGAAAAACTAGGTAGATAACTCTCCTATAAAGTTTCTTAAAATTGACGAGGATACTCATTAGATAGTTATGCATGATGTCAAGCTTATGCCTTGCAAATATATTCATCGGTGAATGTACATAAGAGATGCGAGAAGTGTTTTGAATCATTTTTCAAATGAGCCTCAAAGCTATATCTACTAACTAAGTAGCAACTTACTCGATGTTGGAAGATACACGAAGGTTGGAGGTCAATTGGCATCCCGCCACCGATCACACCTATGATAGGTTCGCCATTCATTGCTATAGTTTTAAAGGGGACCATACCTCGTGGTACAAAAGGGATGAAAATCTCGATAAAACAAGAGCTCAACAAAGTGGTTTTTTGACCCATGGGGACCACAACCTAAAAAGATAGAACAATAAAAACAAAGGCATGGACAACCTGCCACAATGAAACAAAACAACAACATTGCGGTTGTGAATATGCAAAAAAATAGTTTCTAAAGCAGCTTTCAACAAGGTTGGAGAAAAGGTATTCTTGAAGGAGCATTTTTCTTGTTGTGCACCATTTTTATCCATCGTCAAAACCTCCTCGACGAAAGAATAACCTCAAAAGTTTGAATCGTCGATATGTATTTTTTTCGTAGGAAAACAGGGAGGTATATGTTCCTTATCTCGCTATACACGCAAGTGATTCATCTTTTGCATTCTTCGTGTTTTCCTTCAATTAGAATTTTTGTAAGAGGCATTTCCGCAATCGATTCACCCTCATTGTCCAAATATTCATTTGAATCCAAATCTTCCTTGACATAAAAAACCAAAAGTTCAGGGAGGGAATTTTTCCACCAATTATTTTCTCATTTTTATGCTTCTCCATTCCACATTTAAGCAACATTATGCCCTAAAGAGAAGCACTTTATACACTGAAAGTTAAAGCTTCATAGTCCAATGGCTTAGACGATGTTCTATTTTGCACTTTTAGCTCAATTTTTGTAGGAAGGTTTGTAGAAGTATCAAGTTCAACAAGGATCTTGTCATATGTTGTATGTGTAAAATCAATGGTTTCAAAGTCAATGAAGAGAGTGTTCCCAATACATTGCTAATATAAATCAAACATTCTAGGCTCCAAAATTGTAGTGGTAAATGATGCATCCTAATCCAAATAGGTTTGTGACAAATGATTTTGTGAGACGGTTAAAAACGGGAGCCATCGCTTTTATTACAAGGTAATGTAAATTACGAGACCCCTAGTTTTCCTACTATGATATCTTTATCCATTTTTGAAGAAAAATCAATAATAAATACCCCTTTAGCACTAGGATAAAGATCTAACCTTCTTGAATGTAGTGGGATCTAGTATTTGGAGATCCATTCATGTAGATCTGGAAGGTTGGGCCATAAGACGTTGAATCTACATATCAATGCATGCTCTTGGTAATATAACTCAACATCAAGAATTCCCTCTCCAAAGGTGATGCGGGTGGTAGTAGTGGCGGGGCCATGGAACACCTTCCCCGTAGAATGTCTTTGAGTGAAGTAAAGCCATTTTTTTGTCCCTCCGTCGCTAGATGGGTCAATTCCCACAACTGTTTTGAGAAGATATCGCTCGTAACAAGGGATATTGACTTGCCACCACCGAATATGAAGCATAGCCGCTAGGGATGAAACAAAGCTACCCACACCGGCCTTAGGAGTCCAAACCTTAACAAAACCACCGGTCTCTAAGATCTTTAGATGTAGATGTTAGGAGGAAGCACGAATTGGCATTTTTGGTACAAAGAAATATGATTGGATCTTCTTGAGCGCCTAACGAAACAATGTTTCACGCACCAATAAACTGCCACCTTGAGGTAATGCGGTCGCAATTATCCATATGGAACAAGAGGAACATAGTGGGGTGTTTTGAATGCAAATCTCTCGGTAGATATTAATGTCCCAAGCCCATCCCCATGTCCTACTTAGAGAAAGTTATCCTCCTCTACCACTCCATTTCATATCTCTGGTATAATAAAAGTGTTTACCATCCAAAGATTTTATCGTAGATAACATAATGGCTCCTATGAACCTTGATCGTTCCTCCTTGCTTCAAACCTTAAATCAGCCCCAATTCACATTCACACTTTCCATTTTAATCATCACACCCGATGTTAAGTGCCCCCACATATAAATCATACTATTGAATCTGAATGTGCACATGGGACGGGGGACTAACCCTCTTGGTATTTCTTGGAGTCTTAAACTACCATTTGCACACTTTTCATGAATCATCGTAGTATTCATTCCCATAGAATTAAAATTGAACTTACAATTACCACTTTATTTCTTCACATTGACAAATACAAAATGATAATTCCCACCATATATTCTCTTATAATGTTTTTCACAACATCCCCTCATTATATACCTTCCATTACTTATTCCATATTAATATATCAATATATCCATAGTGATACATTAATTTTAATATTAAATGGGTACTAAATATGTTATATTTTATATAATAATTTTTGATAGAGTTAGCTCATCAATGTAAATTAAGCAATGAAAAATTGAAAGATTTTAATAAAATCTATGAAGTATCAACAATATGTTGATGATGAATAAATCATATTTACTCTAACCATTCAAAAGTCAAACTAATCACACTTTCTTTGAGGGAAGTTGTATTCCTTTTCAATGATTAAATTTTCACATTTTGATTTTCTTGAACATCTTTTGCAATTCCTACAAAGTGATCAAATCGATCACAAGTCCCACAAATTATCGTAAACAGTTTTGGGTGTCAATATTTTCTCATTATGTAGGATGAGAACCCTTCGAATACCCAAAGATTACAAAAACTCACAGTTGAAGAATACTGGTATGTATTCCATAAATCACTAGTCTAAACTAGTCTATAACTAGAAACATAACAAAGCGGACACCTTATACACCCAACACATGAAAAATCGCGGAAAAAACCTTTTCATAGTGAAAGTAACACAACACGAAGCCCTACTTCCAAAAAAAAGTGACATGTGTCTCGATCTTCTTCCCTTGTCTTCCAAATGGGGTTGTCTTATAAATTCAAATGACAATAGAACAAATTATTTCAATAAAATTGTATACTTAAATACGTTCTCAGTCACCAACACACAGGTTCTGGGCACAACCAACGTATAAGGGATGCTAGCTAAAATAGGGAGTGACCTGTAAATGCCTCGCCGACTAATATTTCCCAGCATTAAAGAAAGAGAATAAACTTGTAAACTGATTAAAAAAGCGTTTAAAGACTATTTCAAAATCTTGGTTGTAGAATGTTTCAGATTCAAAACATATACATAATAGTGTAGATAAACATATGCGACTGATTCTTTATCCGCGTGTTTTCCTTCTTATGTATCCCTGGTATAAATAGGTCATTATACCATGAATTCAATCAACCTCATCCCTTGCAACACCAGTTGCTTTCATCAAAACAGCTTGTGCCAATTTACTTCTAAGCAGAAAAGAGAAATATAGTTTTTCGGGAGATTAATAATTGACGGCCAAAGGCAGTGGTTCTGGTTCATAGCTCAAAAATGAAGAGTTCAATACATTTCTCGGTTCTAGGATTCCTGTGGTTAACGTACTCATTATTGACAGCTAATGGGCAGGCGAGTGGGCTGAAGGTGGGTTATTACCGCCATACATGTCCTCAAGCCGAATACATAGTGAAGAAAACAGTCTCCAAAGCTTTAGAAGCAGATCCTACATTAGCGGCTCCTCTTATCAGGATGCATTTCCACGACTGTTTTGTGAGAGTAAGTCTACATTAATCCATTTCCGCCATGAGTAGAAGTATGATCTGGTAGAAGAATATAATCATATGATTATCTGTGCAGGGTTGCGATGGATCAATTCTTATAGACTCCACGCCTGGAAATAGAGCAGAGAAAGAGTCGCCTGCAAATTTCCCTAGCCTTCGAGGGTTTGAGGTTATAGATGAAGCTAAGCGGGATATAGAATCAACGTGCCCTCAAGTCGTGTCATGTGCAGACATAATTGCATTTGCTGCAAGAGATAGTGCGTATAAGGTTGGTCATTCACTTGATCTCATTGCAACCACAAGCATTCCCGTATTCATAAATCCTAATTAAATTACACATATAATTAAGATATATCTAACTAAACTTTTATCCCGTAACATTGTTTTTGCAGGCTGGTAAAATTAATTGGCAGGTCCCAGCCGGTCGCAGAGACGGAAGGATTTCTAAGGAAGAGGAGATCATAGGAATTTACCACCTCCATTTGTAACGCACCAAAATTACCAACACAAGAACAACACAGTGAAATACAGGATAACTTTTTTTTTTGACTTGCTTTGACCCAACACGACACAACATGTCGTCACCAGGTTACAACCAACACTTGGAATCATTTGTTACGGGGAAGACCACAAGGTCAGCACGGAAACGTTCACACTTATCAAGGACAATTTATTTTTCTTTTGACAAGACAACATGAAAGTCCAATCCACATGACACACTCACGGCTAGGGCAAGCCACAGTAAGAAATGGTTAGGGTTTATTTATTTTTGTAAGACACCCTTTAGCTCATGACTTAAGTTTTCAAAGGAATCAATATATGGTTTGCACAAATTCATCTCACCAACTGAGTTAATTTCTTAAACACTGTAGAGTAGTTCACTTAAAGTCTTCTCCTACTTACTAAATCTTAATATCTTCCAGAAACTAACCATTGTTTTCCTTTAAGCTTGTTTAAGAGTTCAACCCAAAGGGATAGTGTTCGCTAGTTTAGCTAGGGGTATCAATTTATAAATGTTTACTTCACAAAGGATGTTTTCATTTTGATCACTCCTGGAAGCATTTGATTTCAAATAGATCACCTTTACATTTATTTGTTGAATATAAAATTATTATTTTTGTTTAGCTTCTTTAAGGGTTAACCGACTCATTTTACTTTACTTATAAAATATTGTCGCTAAGTCTTAGAAGATTTAACTTAATAATTTATTCTCAAGATCAAAGTTTTACAATACTCATATCAATGTAAAGATTGAATGCCATTTTTCACAAGGATAATTTCAAGCTTAACTACACCAGAACAAGACACTTTATTTCACCATTACCAAACAGTACAAGGCAAGAGGTCGTATCAACTCTCTTTACAAGCAATGTTACACAATTTACAACACATTGGACATTTTTACAAGGAACTTCATAATGGTACAGATGAAACTTTTACACTCTTTTCTTCTAGTCTACTCGCATAATCCATCTGCACAAATATTAACTAAAGTCAGTTCGCAAGAACTGAGCATGTTAAGGCTACACAATGCAATAGTAAGCTAACAATTAACAATATCAAGAAAGGAATATTCTAAATTCAGAAATGGATTAAAAACACAACTCACAACTCCAATATTAATCTCATGAGAGAGAAAACTAAAATTATCCAACAAGGAGAAAGTCCAAATACTAGTAAGAACAAAATTACATAAATCAAGGCAAGACCTTATGGGTTGGGAACAAGGAAGTCAAGAGTGTTGATATCTCCTTCATGTAATCCTATAGGTTACGTGATTGGAATCCAAAATTTACTTCATCCAACTAAGGGGTCCAAGAGAAGACAAAGCGTACTAATTATGATCGTAGGCGCGAAGCAAAAAAAATGACGTTATCCAATTCTTCCAGAGGGGCTTCAAAGTAATATGGGTTCGATGCCCTTAAAAGAACACAACTATAGTTTTGGTTTTAACCAAGGAGTTTACCACTACCTCCTTATCGGATTTCTTAAAACGTAGTACTAGCAACCAAAACAAATCCACTTTTCCAAAAGCGTACGAAAGAGACACAGAAAGGGCCATTATTCTACCAACAAACCCTATCCTAATCGTCAACTTCTCTACATAATATAAGGGAAGACTAAACTCAAAAGTCGTTAATAATTTTTATATAATTCAGACAATGTCAAAAAAAACATTAAAATAAAAATTGATTTCCCTAACAAGGCCACAAAATGGGACCTTTTAGTAACCAAGTTTGAAGTATAAGGTATTCGAGTTCGAAAACAAAGGGATTCGATACGCAGAGGGAAAAACACCAACAATGCCCCAGGCTCAAAAGACCTTACCACGAGTACAAGCACAAACCAAGAACCAACGCACATAGCTATCAGGAAGGTTACGCAGTGCGGTCAGGGCTAGAAGTTCTATGAACTCCTTGCCAAAGGTATAGAAGATGGAAAATTTTACCCGATCCATGTGGGCTTATCGAGGAAAAGCCTTAGCAAATATCAAACAGATAAATATAACAGCCACCTATGATATTATCACTGAAATCAGCTGTCATCTAACAGGAAACGAGTTCACGAGTCCAGTACCATGGATTCACCTACAACTTTTGTTTCAGTCTAGCTAGTAATAGCTTGCTTGCGACCCTTAATAAAAAATTGAAGAGATTTCATTCAGTTAAACTTACAATGTTTCCCCTTGCTTTAATCATACAAGAGTTTACATCAAGAATTAGGTATAGTAATTCTCTCAACACGTGGAGGCCAAAATAGATGCCAGGTTATCCCTCATCTAGACTAGGTACAACAGTCAACCATGTACAGTTCTAAAACAAACCCCAAATGCCATTTTCTAATCAAACATAAAGTAAGGAATGCCCATAGGCTTAAACAAGTTTCAGACACAACGTCACTATTAATGTACCTTTTAGCAAAACAAGAGAGCCTTAAACAGGAAATGCGTATTTATTCAACCAAAAGAGGTATGTAGGCTTAACCTTCTATTTAGTGACCTTCAATTATAATTTCCATCACAGAATTCCTTTTTAAAAGAAAGTCATATAAGCAAACAAAACTCAATAATGTTTCCTTCCCTACGAACTAGACTGCATCACTCAATATTGCAGTAACCCATTTAGACAAATATGAAATAGAGTAAGCTATAAGAGAGGAAGGAACATTCCAAGCAAAATCAGCGAAATTGGAATAAGATTTAAAGGAACAACCACACAATCAGGTAGTGATATAAACAACCACGAAAACATCTAGTCTAGGCGCCATTCAAGAGGAAAGAAAATTCATTTCAAGATATTGAAAGAAGGTAGAAAACTATTACAAGGAGTAGATTTAACATGCCTGGTTTAAAACGCCATCTCCATATGCATATGATTGTTTCAATGCCGTTGCTTGCCTTTAACCCAAAGTGCTTTGCGAGCTCGAGCTAGCGCCACAATCACGCAGTGAAAAACAGCTACAAACCAACCCCATGATTTGAAGCTCGGACACGAGACATATTGAATACACCACGCTCCTGGCTCGGGTAGGCATCTACCGTGATGAAACACAACCTTTTCCTTCATCAGATTTGGGGACAGCATCAAAATCTCGGTGAAAACATTCACTCTCAACTCTTGTATTTTCTATAATTCTCAGTCCAATTCTCAAACACCTTTCTTATCTATTTAATCATGATTCCACACAACACTAACTCACTCTTCAAAAGAACCTCGAGCCACCCCTTCAACTTCCTAAGTTGACCTTTCAATCTTGAAAACTCAAGAAGGTCGAGTTCACCTTTCCTAGCAAGTTCAAGAGACAGAATGTCAAAAGACAAGAACTATCTTTTGCACTTCTTCATCGAGTTAGGAGCATTTTGAGGGATTAGAGCTCGATAGAGACTCACCAGCTTCTCTAACAATGACCCAAGTTTGAATTTAGAAGCGTGAACAACGTTTGCTTCCCATTATTGAGATATACCTGTCTTTAGCGTCTACCCGACTGTGATTCGAACTTCAAGAAGATAATGTTGCCATTCTGCAAGATTCCAGAGCTTTAACGTCTTCCTTAAGCTGTTATAGACTCAAATTTTACCTATTTTCTTGAAAAGTCGATACTGCACTTACATCGGGTTCTTTTTTTTTTTTTTGTGTTTTGAAAGGCTTTGAGCACATCGAGGACCCCCTTCATGTTTGATTATGCATAATGATGGAAGAGTGGCCTTACTCAACAGTTCCATTCTGGTTTGATTAACCAATTTGTTGAAAACCTCAAAACATAAACTCTGCACATAAAAAAAAAACAACTCATACTGCTTGCTCAACCACTGAGAAACGTATTTAACATCCTTTCCACTGAACTTCGAGTTTCCTTTTTGCATAAAACAACTGTTACAGCTACAGTCATGGAGATAACTTACATTATGGTTACCAACAAATTTATTCAAACTCCCAGGAAGCACTTCAAAGTTCGTTTGCTCTGGGTCTGAGAAAATATCCTGCTACCTTCCTCTCCCAAGACATTTTCTTCAACACTGCATAGATCTTCTGTGCCTGCGGGTGTGATCTGTCACCAACCCAAAAAGCATGCACCATTTTATTGGCTTTAAATCTAACTACAGCAAGTTTCTTTTTAATTCCTCTATCCCTCATCGATCTCCTAAAAGCTCTTGCAAAGCAAACTGTGCTTCATGAATATTCTGACAAGATACAGATCCACGCCTAAGAGATTCTCTTCCATGCGTTACAGTGTAAAACAAGTAAAGTCTCAACAGAGAATCTCTGTAATAAATTTCATCGGGTCTCCTGGCAACACTCACACTGTCACTTAATCGATTTTGATAAAAACTATCTTGAAGGAGAAAACCGAACTGAGGATGCATTCAAAACTGAACAGAAAACAACATAGTTGGACGAACTTCTTGTTGGAGGCGCTCCCAAAGGCTTCTACTTGAATCAGTAGCTCACCGTTGCCTAGCTATTTATTTACTGTTGCAGCAGTACTGCTATGGATCCTCGACAAGAACACACCCCGCAGATCCAATGAAAGGGGAGGAAATGCGCCTACTTCACCACTGCGGCTTCATCTAAAACCACCATATCTAACCCATGGCTAGGCGCTGAAACAAAACTTCCAGTAAAGGAAAAAAATGTAGTGAACGCAAAATCTCAACCTCACCAAGAAAACTTGCCTCAAGATTTGATCGAGCTTCTTCCATATTGATCCGCCACCGGACGAGGGACTTTCCAAAATGAAAAGGTAAGACAGTCGACTAAACTTTATCTCATTTTTTTTTAACTACAAATTGTAAGATTTTGCAATAAATGAACATGGCTGTGGTCGCGTGCAAACTGCAACACTCTTCACCGCGCCCAAGAACAAGGAGATAACACGCTCACTGCTACACTAACTTGTAGCTTCATCCAAACCCACGTCAAACCAGGCTCACGCAGCAAATAAGGGCTAGAAAACGTGCCAGGAGAAGAAAGTAAAACGCCCACGCAACCAAGTAACAATGACAGTTTGGGAACAGGTGCCCAGCAAAGGAAAAATGGGATTTTCGATGGCCTCAACCACTCGCATTGAAAGAGAATCCTGAGGAGATCACGCGCCAAGGAAACGGGTCTCCATCCACCTCACGCAAGGAGCAAAGATAGAAATGCGCATTTTACCATAATCGTTGGCGGTAGGTAGTTGGGAGGAAAGCCAAGGTGGCGGGAGAAAGGTAGAGTTCGATGCCCAACGGGCATTACACCATTTTTCAACGTTCAGCAATTAACCGATTTGTTTGCGCAAAATAGGCCTCTCACAGGCAAGACATGGTAACTCTATCGGAATAAGTTATACTAGAATTATTAAGGCTATGTTGTAGCAGGGAAATTAATATCGATATTGACATTGAAAATGAACAGTGCACATTCAATTGGTGTGTCGCATTGTTCGTCATTCCGTGATAGGCTTTACAACTTCAATAATACCATCTTCGAGATCCCACTCTCGACGCTCAACGGCTCGCTCGCGACCGAGGCTTACATGCCCACCTGCTGATACTCCCGACCCAACCGTGGCTTTGGAGCCCATCACCCCGTGCTATTTCAAGGCCTGACACAACAGATATTATTCACGTATCTTCACAGAAACCGCGGTTATTGACATCGGATCAAACCTTACTCACAAATCCCTCCACTCGCACTATGGTGAATACTACTTTAAGAGCCCATCAATATGGCGCAACAAGTTTGGAGAAGCCATGGTCGGGATGGGGAGCATACAGTGTCCACTTTAGGATCCCGGGTGAAATCGGAAGAATCTTGCTAATAAATTGTGTTGTGACCAACATATTCATCTCTCGTTGCTTTACAAGGATTCATTCTTTCATCCATTTGCTCGCTCTTAACACTTGGTACAATTCTTTTATTCTTTCATTCTCTCCCGAGTCAAATAAGACTCGCCACGAGGGAACCCAGAGATTAATGCCATTCAATTTTGCTACCCCTAAATATACATTCTTTAATTATATGGGGTTCTTTCCTTTGTTCATTATATGGATTGGATATAGCGTTGAAGGAGTCGCCTATTTCCTATTTAGATACTCGTTTTAAAGTTTACCTTTCTACGTTTACTATATTATTTTAATATTGTAAATGTTTTACCCTTGTTAAATTCTTCTCTTATAGATAAAGACAAGTAATGAAACTAAACTCCTTTAATGTTAAACGAATCTAACATTACCTATTTCATTATTTATTTCTCACAACATGTATAGGCGTAATAATCCTCAATTATGTTCAAACCCAATTGAAACAATAACATCACTTAATATTTATGGCTTTTATAAAAAAATTACAAGGAAGAGGCTTCTTGATTTATATTGGCCGGATAGAATCCAACAAACGCGTAGAGAAGAAATTGGAGCGCTTGTTAGAGACATATAAATTTGTATGCGATGAGATTGATCATAATAATAATAAGTTGGATGATGATATTCTCAAGCAGCCAAAAGTAGTTTTTATGGCGACGAGCGCCTCAAAAAGTATGCTAAACATTATGTTGACATTCCCTGCACTTAAGAGCAAAATTACTGGTGATAGAAGATTTAAAGTTTTGGAGGTGAAAATTATTCCATGCATTAGATCTTTCAATGAGCATCTTATTTAATTAAGAGATCACTTGCATAACTACGTCCTTCAGTATGAGTGTGAATCGCTACAAACACATCCCGAAAATATCCTTCTTTGAAAGATTAATAAATTGTGGGGTAGAGCACGTAACTATTCAATGTCGAGAAAAATGAGGCCTTCCATATCTGCTTCCTCTATCATATTTGTATCCTTTAATCTTGCAGGTACATGGTTTGTTATGAATTTTGAAGATAACAAAGGAATTAAAACAAGTGTTTTTCTTAGATCACAAGTTCCAAGAATCGAGAGAATGACAACGAATGCCAACAACAAAACTAATATTAAGGAATCAAGGTTAATTGTAGAAATTTTCCTCTATTGTACTGGAAAGGATATGAAAACAATGATATAACCATTTTGACAATGTAAAGGTCGGATGAGTGAAATTCGGAAATACTCAAGAACCGTAATCTTAGCATGAACTCAAAATTAGGATTGATGTTGAAGCATTAAAGACTCCTAGAGTATGTTGTGTGGATAACTGTCAGGGAGAGGAATGCAAAATTATTATATTATCTCTTGTAAGGAGTAACAAAGTGGTAAGGGTAGTAGGATCGAAAGGAGCGTCGTGTCTCTAAAAGTTTTGATAGCCAAATATTATAGGCAAAATTCAGAATCACTCTGGAGAAAGGATCATTTACCCACAATGTTATTTTCCACAAACTAGTCATTTTGTAGAAAAAATGTGAATTATCAACATAAAATGGAAATGCTTTATTAAAAAGAATGTGAATATTCCACGATTTTATCAAATCACATTTAAACTTGTGGAATAATAATATTCTAACATTTAAATCCTAAAAAACTATATTTATTTTCAAGTTTTGAAAAATAACATAGTTTTTAAATTATAATTGTTGTCATAATTACACAACCCAAATATAATGTATCACACTTCTAGTTTGTCACACAATTTTAAAGTTCATTCCAATAATATATATTTATAACGCCCATGTAAAACAACACTCGAGACCAAGAAATAACCTAGGTTTAGTTAGTAAAATTATGGAATAAATTTTGATAGGGAACTCGATTTTGGCAAACGAGGACTTTATGGAAAGCTCTCGACGTCCTCTTTACATACAAAACCTTAAAATTTTAGTTTGGATAAAGTTTTAGGGATCAATTTTGAGAAAACATTATTCATCACTAAACAGTGAACTGGTATTTTTAACTTAAAAGATTTGTTCTAATCCAATATTATTTCTTTCTCAACATGCCAACCAGGACATGGAGGATTTTACTTGGAATATTTTAGGATAGATTACTAGGTTAAAAAGTTTGATTGATTTGCAATTCAAAATTATCCATTTTATATAGCAAGAAGTCTGCGAATTTTGCCTTTGCACGATTTGAAAGGTTCTATAAACAATTTTCATAAGTATTTTAGTTTGTTTGGGGTTGTTTTGACCTTAAAATAAAATTTGATATTTCATTTTGTCATCTTTGATGTTGCGAGGTCATTCTATTCAATTTCGATTAATAATTGCCGCATTATAAAAATTATCTAACAGAGCTCAAATTTGAATAGATTTATTTACATTTACCAACCGTCAAACTATGAATTCATTCCATCATAATCTAACATACTAAGTTGATTTAAATCAAGTGTGCAAAAGCCAAAAGATACAGCTTCGCTTTCTAAATCATAATTTTCAAAAGAACAGTGTTGTAAAATTTCTTCATACGTATTCCACTTTTCAACTTTCTAAACAAAGATTTCATAGTGCTTTTAAATCATCGATTCAAATATAACAATGTCATTTGAGGAAAGTAATACAATCTTCTATTCATTTAAAAGATATCTTTACAACTTCCTTCTTTCTATCCTTAAATACCACAACAGTAATACAATTTTCTTCTCATTCATTCAAAAAATAAAATAGAGTACATCTCTTTCACATTTCGATTTACAACTTTCATAGCAATACAAAACATCTTTCCATCACAAATAATATACAAGGTCATCCACTTCAAAGTGGGAAAAGGGTTACAATAAGAAATAATCTCAACAAGGACTATCAAACTTGTCTTTTCCTCTACTCCGAACAACAACATGAAGATCCTTTTCATATTAAACCTTTCGTTAAGGGAAAGGATCAAGGTGTTTTTTTTCCAATCAAGAATCTTAGTAAACAACTACAAATACAAGAAAATTTTAAAGTGTTAATCACTATGTTTTGTGTGTTGGGCTGTTAGGGATACTTTTAGTTGAGGTGTTCAAAGCATTCATACCACAATTTTCACATAGATTAACCATGAACTATAAAATATAAACATGTAGAGGTCTCAAATATATTAATAACTTAGAGACATGAATGATAGTCAACCACCTCTATTGCAACTACATCATGCAAATCCTGTAATTCTCTTATTCTAGCAATAGGTGGAGAAACATTCACAATCTTTACAATAATAGAATTATAAATTTGATCTCTTTAGAATGTAAATGAAAATAAAACTTTTATACTAAAATAACGGCATTGATGCACCCATATTGCACTTGCATAGTGTTGGATCCTAAAACATCCACTCGATAGGAATTTTCAGATATAATATTAGAAGTTATACAATCGAAAGATAAGATAGAAGATTATGAAAAAATTAAATGGTTAGAAGCACCAAAAGTATATATCCTTATATCATTTGATGTAGAGTATGAACTAAGGGAGACAAGTGATGATGTGAACTATAGATAAATTAGTTTTCCTCTAGATCCCTACTTTCAAATCCTACTTAATAAAACTAAACATATCAACATTAATTCAACTCATTTTTGGTACAAATATAAATCCTCTTCCTATTTATATCTAAAATATTTATTTATCATGTTTATATGTCTAAATTTTATGAAGAACCAAGAAAGGTATATATAGAAGAGCTAATAGCACTTGAAGGGATAATGTAACATGTCTAATAAATATATGAGTATATCAAGAAGTTTATTGTAAGTTTAACTCTTTATATCATAAATATTTAAGCATTTTCATATTAATTTATTGTCAAAAATCCAAGTGATAATGTGAATAAAGTCATGAAAAGGATGTTCAACAATATGTATTATGAGTGTGAAAACATAGTGCATTTACATTTGGAACATTATTAATGATTTTATTATTAATGAACGTAGTAGTACTATGTATAGGTATACTAGTAGTATTATTTCCAATAAAAACATCTAAATGATGACTATAAGTAGGAAGAGGAAGTTGAAAAACTAAAAGTGACTAAATATTAAATAGTGCAATGTAGTTAATCTAATCTAGGAGAAAAGTATAATGTAGAAAACAAATGTACTAAAGCATTACATAAACTAGAATGAGTAATTAAACTAGATGAAACTAAAACCCTAGTGTGTAATAAAGAAGAAGAAATGACTTAACTAATATCCAGAGATCAGTGCAGGAATGTTGCAGTCCGCATAAAAAATCAAGAACTAGGAATGATTGTGTAGTAGTGCTAGAAATGATATATCTGGATGATGTGACTTGACTAGGGCACCATTGAGCACTTTGGTCTACTATTTGGGTGCCCCGGTCTATGTAAAAGCTTCAATCTAGTTTTTACAAGGTCAGTAAGATAGTCTAGAACTCTTTCTTTTACACGTCGCACTAAATTATGTGTGTTCCACTCAATATTATGAATATGCCAAGATGGATAAATGACTTGCAAGACCCCAAAACAAGCATAAAACCCTAAAAAATAAAAATGCATATGAAGGGGTCAAACTATCCTCAATTACCACAAGGGTGGACTTACTAACTGAGCGTTGCACTACATCTCAGACCCAGTGTAGTTTTGTGTACAAGTGTGTGTGAATATGTCCTAGGTTTATCTTTTTCCAGTCACACTTTGTGAAGTAATGACTAATAACTTTGTGTAGAAAATGTAATAAAATTTGTGTATGGAATAGAATAGAATCCCTCCCCCTATGAAGTGTGTGTTGATGCAGATCTCCTAACTTGTGCCTTGATGATGATGGATCTATATAGATGTCAATGCAATAGATGGATGGAACTCTAGATGGCATGATAGTATATAGTGATGTTAGGTCCCTCATTATGGTCTCATAGATTTATATTTATATGGTTCTCTTGGTCCAACTTTGTAATTAACCTAAAAAAACTAACCTCCTAAGAGATAAGGATTAAAAATGGCTAGAAAAGACCCAAGAAAAGGAGGGAAAGTGCAAAAGGGACTAGGTCATCCCAAAATGGGACTAGGGCATCCACAGACACCCTAGTACAAAATATGGTTTCCCAGATTAGGACTAAGACGATATAGGATCTTCATAAATATGATGGATAGGTATATGCATTTGCTCACAAAATCTGAAATAAAATAATAGAAATGACCAAAAAGATGAGGGTTCATTATTACTTTCTTTCTTTGATAACCTTCTAAATAGTATTATGATACTCGTGATAAATAATTGCATAAAGTGCATGATTTTGTGACTACATTTTTCCCCCACTTTATGTTGTTGAGTGGAAAGCTTCGTAACATAAAGTAGATAGAGATGCGTACTGACGCTGTTATTAAGTGATGAAGAAAGTGTGTTGAAGGAATATAAAAAGTGTGAAATGATAAAAATATGAAGTGTGGAAACTATAGATGAAAAATGATCAAAGAAAAAGTGATGAGATTGAACCTAGGGCAAAACACATATGTGTAGTTACCACAATGTATACCGTTTGGTTAGTAAAACATGTATAATATTGTAGAATGTTGTTTTTGTTTCCCCCATTTGATTTCTTGTTTCTCATACAATGGACCTACAAGGAGAAAATGCTCAAGTAGTCAAATATGTATGTATATAAGTGTGCAAATGCTATGTAAAATACACATGTAAGTGTAAAATATGCAGAGTGTAAATGTAAATGGAAATATAAAAGGAACATGTGTACTTAATCCATGTCAAGGACGAGTGTAAAATGATATCCTATATTACGAGTTTTTTGGGCGATCTCATGCCACCTTGGCTGAAGAAGTGTAGGAAGACATGCACTATGTCCTCTAAGATCTAATCGCTTTTGTTCAAATGTGTGTAAAGAGATCTCTCATCTGTCTTGGGTTTTAGGTGATCCAATGCCACTTGCCCAAAAATTTTAGGAGGAAATGATCCGTGTCCTCTAAGCTCTAACTACTTCCCATAAATGCTAATGACACCATGTATTGTAAAATTCGTTGTGTATGGGGTTTGTAGATCGATCTCAACCCACTCCCTAAATGGAACTAAACCAGATTAGTGTAGAATGTCCGTGTTAGTATGTAGAAACCCCAAAATAATTCCCCCTTCTTTTTAGGGTGCATGTGACATCATTGATAGGAGACATGTTGCCCCAAAAGAGGGCTAATCAAATATACACCGAAACCATGAAAATTAATTGGTAAAAACTAAGGCACAAATGTTGACAATTTTTGCACTTGTGCAAAAATGGGTAACTTGAAACTTTTTCATTACGATGAAATTCATGGGTGAAGTATACGTAAACTAAGGGAGTTGGATATCATTTGTTACTACTTTGAATTAGTTATAAGATTAATTGAAATCTATAACTATGTGTGTTACAAAATGTAACAAATCACATGTTCTCGCAATCTCATGATACTTTCAAAAAAAGAACATAAGGGCCCCGAAGGACATATGTGTTGTCTTAATGAAGACACCAAATTACGAGTAGGTGAATTGTTGAGTTTTACGACAGCAAACATAAGTGTAGATTAAAAAAATCGTGAGTTCATTACTAAATGTTACTGATTCTCATTGATGTTCTTTCCTTCATGATTAAGACATTCAATTATATGACCGAGTTGTTTAGTTCATCATACAATCCATACGTAAAGATGAAGTGCGGGAAGAAATATACAACTCATTTACTGTAATTCAATGTTTTATTCACAAGGAAGGTCAAATGTTTCCCACACAAGCCATGGGACATGAGTAAAAAGTAAAGTACATCGATCAAGAAAGAGGTACACATGCATGAAATAGAAAGCAAAGGAATATGATTGAACCCATCATTGCCTTTGTATATTCTTCGTTGTGCAGAGCATCTCCTCATGACCTCCTTTCATCCTCAAGGCATGGTACCTAAAAAAGTAAGAGAAAGGAATCATCAATAAAGAGGTCGGGGTTAATCCATTTTCGTACACTACCTAATTCATGCATATGGATCTCTAAGCAATAGGAGATATAGCTTTCTCAAAGATCAGATTGCATAGCTCACTCGTGAGTGAAGAAAGAGAAAAGAAAGGAAGAAAACATGGACATAAGAGAGGCCAAAAATCCTAAGTATTTTCTAACTATTTTCCTAAGTGTGCAGGTACAGTTGTAGCTAAGGAAAAATAGACAAGTCATAAGTGCATGTAGAAAAAGGAATGAAGATAAGATTCTGGAAAAAATTTGTGGCTTCGCCATGTAAAATCAACATTTCAAATTTTCCAGCATACATATAAAGTCTGTAATGAAGCTCAAATATAGTATTGAAGCAGAAAATAAATGGAACTGCATTATTTCGACAAAACCTAAATTGTTCAACATACAGGAATTTGTGAAACAAAGTTTCCAGAAGTAATATGTCCAATGCAGAGTTACAGAAAAGTGAGGAATCAAATTCAAGCTCATAATTTTACAATATGGAGCCACCCTATCACACTATTTTTCAAGAATAAGAGTTACATTATTTTCAGATAGTCAAGAACATTGCTACAGTCAAGTAGTCAATAGATAAATTTTTCAAAAACATTCAAAGCTCACCAAGTTCAAAGATGGTGTTTTCATAATAAGTAGTGCAATAATTCAAGGTAACCATCAAAGAGAGACCATTGTTCTAGTTTTGAAGGACAAGAAAAAATGATGGAATTATTTTGGAAATGAGATTTTGGTATTTCAACAGAGCTCTAGAATAGAGGGATTACAAAATAGAAAATCGAGAAGATCCACATTTAATCTTCTTAGAGCACTAGTTTTTAGTTTAGCATTGAGATAAGCATAGGTTACAAATCTTAAATACAAAAAGGCATTCTACAACTATCATCATTTTAGGAGAACAATCAAAGGAATAATGAATTATCGTGTCTTGAGCCAAAGGGGAGACACCAAGTAACCTTATGAATCCACCAATATTACAAAAGTTATAGTACGATAAACCAATTGCATTCAAGCACTCATCTCATGGGGTATTTCAATGTTCAAGTGATCTCAGATTGAAAAAGGATTAAAGCAAGTATTCTCAAAGGGTGCTATAGATTTTTCAAAGAATAAAGTTGATCTTGAACAATGAATTATAAATGGATTCTCCGAATACAAAAATTGAGCCAAGGATTTTATAATGACTGAAGTAATGTACGAACCTATATTTACGAAAAAATCATAACCATCATTTCTACAATATTCTCAAAAATGCAAATGAAATAACAATTGTCCTAAGCTTAAAGTACAAAGAACTCATACAGAAGGGGCAGAAGTAAGTATCTAGAATGAAGAAATTACTTTATGTCCACCACAGAAAATAAATTAAATAGATGGCCTCTACGAAAACAAATATCGAGAGGAGTGTGGATTTGGGTCAACAATCGAAAAACCCATGAATGGGTGTCGTGAGATCATGTTTGAATCAAAATTTCAAAGATAAACTATGCAACTTACCACATGGGCCAGCACTTTGAACCCAAATAAAAATATTTCCCTAGTCTAAAAAGAAAATCCAATAGAGTTGAGTTACCCATGTCAACGATTATTATTATTACGACTCAAAGTAAAGGAAAACAGTCCCGGTGGAGAAGGGTAAACATTCACCCACAGAGTTTTCTCTTGACATAACGTCTACCGAAGCTCAAACATCAAATCAAAGACAACATAATGTGTTAAACACAAATACCTAAATTGAAAACATTAGATTTGGAGTTTAGGGTAGAGTAAGGTTGCAATGAAAATGGAACCCAGATGGATTTCAAGAACATAAAATGCAAAGCTTCCAGAGAGCAGAAGAGGTTCAAATTTCAACAATGGTGGTAGAGTTAAAATGGAATGCCATAGCCCGAATGATGGTCATTTTTCAGAACTCACTAGGAAAACCCTTATCTAACTCTCCAAGTAGGTAAAACCTGGGATCTCTAAAAAATTAGGATGAAAATTACCCGAATGGAAATCATCCAACAAACCCTTCACAACCGTTCAAGGTAAGCTAACAGAAGAATTACAGAGATCATGATAATAAAATACAGACTAGTTTCAAGTGAACAAAACTTCTTCTTTTAAGACACCCATTGAAGATAAATCAGCCCAAACTAGTATTCAAAAAGTCACTTACCTTGTTACTGATGAATGCGGTCAAGATTTCAAATATGTCAAGCTAACTCGCAGAGACAAAGAACCAAATAGAACCGAGTTCTACAATGGTGAACATGTCTTCTACAAAACCCTCGTAGAACTCCAATAGAGCATCAGAGTTTGAAGAACAATAATGTCAACCGCCTTCACATTCCTGCATAGAGAGCTCAAAAAGAAGAAGAATGGCTATGAATATACCAGATACAAAGTCACAAAGGCCCCACAAGGCTGGGAAATGCTTAAAGCCAAGCTCGAATGCTCGTAATAATGGCAACGAAGATAATTTTTCCAGGGCTTCACCCGCATAGTGAAATTCCAAATGAAATGATGTTAAGGTTTAAATTGATCTTACAATGCAACCTCGAGAGATGAATTAGCAGAGTTCAACCAAAGTTTAAAGATCAACGATCGAAAATGACAAGTACACATATCAAATGCCAAAGATCAAGCTCATGAAATAGTGCAACATGGTTAAAATGCATTTATAAGATGGCGAAACTCTAAAATCATGCTTTGAACATCAATGATAAAAATTAACAAGTACGAGATCAACACTCACAAATGGATCATTAGAATCAATGCAAAGTAGTCCAAGGAAATGGCGGTTGTTGACCAACTTATTCAATTGCCAAATTTTCAAATTGTAAAACTTCCACTAGTAGGCCTGCAGGCCTGACAAGGACACGTGTCATCACCAGAACAGAAGTGTAAAAGCGGGGTCAGGCCCTTTTTAAGTTTTGAAACCTTTTTCGAAAAGTTAAAATTTCCAAGCTTTCATCCAAAGCCTCGAGAAGTACACGTGTCACCATTACAAAAAAAGCAGAGGCCAGGGGATATTTTAAGTTTGAAACTTTTTGCAAAAAGGTTAAAATTTCCAAAAATTTCCCAAGCTCGAGCCTCCACAATGAAACCCTAAACCACGGGTTCAAGATTGACGACCAAGATGAAAAAGGACATAGATCAATGGACCGAATGATCAACAATTATCAAAGCAAACTCAATTTGAGTTACGTATGCCACCGACAAAGTTACCAAGGGTAAGTCATCGTGGGAAGGGGCCAACCCCATGTTTGAAAAAAATTATCATTGCATTGACTTTCAAAGTCCAAACTATAGCCATTTCTAGAGAATGCAAAATGCCATCATACATGCTTATCATCTAAAAGGTGAATTTTGAAATATGCTAAGGCCGACAACTATGGGGTGGGAAGTGCAACTATATACTATAGTACTCATATAAAAGGTGGCCAAGTATGGTAGTGTAAAGGTGGTCCCCACTTCAAGGAGTTAGAATTGATTTATAGAGTGTCACTCATATGACCATTTTGAAGGAGATGTCAACATCATGCATAGACAAGGGTGGTCCCCACACAATGGATATTTGGATGAATTATTTTGCAAAGCATTGCAATTAATGTAATTTTTGCTCAATATATAGGAGTATTTTTGCATGTCTTCACAACAGAAAAAAATAGAGAAGAAGACAGAGTTGCATATTCATGGAGAGAGACTTGCCTACAAGAAGTAATCTTATTTTTAACAAATTATTCATCCTTCTCTTCTTAAAAATAGAACTAGTTTGACTTGTATTATTGTAATTAAGGCTAATAATGCCTATTTGTAATTGCATGCTCTATTTTTATTCCTTTATCTATTATTAAATAAAGGATAAAAATAGAATGCATGGGCGAGTACAAGCCTTAGGCTATTTTTAGGAAGAGGGTGCCTTCTGCAAAGCACAAGGGGACTTTGGAGGACTTCTGGATATAGGAGTAGTGAAGCAATTTTTTTCAGTTTTGTCTTCTGAGTGTCAAGAATTTTTGCCTTACCAATTATTTGTAGTCTTGTGTATGTTTCTATTAGTTTTGTGAATGCAAATTCCCTAATAAATCATCTTACCCGCTATAAATTTAGTATTTTCTGCATAATTGTAATGTGCATGTTAACTTATTAGTTATGTTGTGATATTTTCCCCTTAGTACAACAAAGTGTTTGCCATTAATTTATGTAGAAAACTGTTGGATCGTGCATAAAAATCCTTCACATATCAATTATGCATATACTCACCAAAGTCCTCATACAAATTTGGTGTATCACCTTAGTTTAATTACTTACAGTCATCTTTTACTCTTAAACCCCATAATCAATTTAGGATACATCAACAGGGAACCATCCTTGATATCGAAGACTCACCTCAAAATTGGGATACCCATAGACTTTGAGGTGTTTCCATTCTATCTACGAAAGAGAGAGAGATCCAAATTTGCAAGCTTAGAAAACTTGCAGTCATCATCTGTCTATAGGGTGCACTTTTGAGAGATAAGAGTTTTGGCATGCACTGATGGGACGACGAATTAGATCTCGCATGCAAGTTACAAATTCTACAACATATCTACAATAGATCTACATTAGTTACAAAGTCACTTTCAAGAGCAAGTTGCAACAATTTATTTTAAAGATTTTAAGATCTTTTAGTGACTCCACGAGCTGATTTCAGACTAATATTGCAACATGCTCCATGCCTAAAGTGACTACAAGATCATCGGTAAGAGGATTTCCTCATGAGTTTGTTTCTTTACCCTTGAATTCTATTAGAAGGAGAAGAGTTGGTAATACTTTACCTTATAATAGACCTGGTTTTAATAACCCTCATCCTAATATTCCTTCACCACGTATTAATTTCTCTATTAACATCCCAGAGTTTTCAAATGGCTATTCAACCACCAAGGAATTTTATGACCTTTACTAATGGCGAGTCCATTAGTAATCCCGATTACCATGACATTCCTAATGCTGCCATGAAAAGTTCGCCATCATTCATGGGTGAAAATCAGGTTACACTAGCTGAACATATCAAAGATGTTGCAGCCCTATGTGTAGTCCATAATATCACTCATGAGGACGTAGCTTTAAGACTTTTAGCTGCATCTTTTAAAGGGCAGCCTTGCAATGGTATAGAAACCTAGAAATTGGAAGTATATGAATTTGGGATAAATTAGGTGAAAAATTACTAAAACAGTTCTAGGATAATTCATATCATTTATCTCTCATTGAACAGTTTGTCTATTATTAAAAGAGCTCCCAATGAGTTTATGTCCAGTTTCAATATCCATTTTTCCAGAACTTGGGAGAGAGTTTTAGCAAGTGTCAAGCCTGGTGATCATTCTTTCCTATATTATCTTAGAGCATTAAACGGTAGTGATATCTCAACTACGATTCAATCAATAGGGGAGAGACACTCCTAACATCCTACGATATCACTATTCAAGCTAAAAATAGTCTTATTAAAGCTGAAAATTGGCACCAAGGCCTTCAATGCCCTTTTAAGCAGATTTAGCACCTATTCCTCAGCCTATTACAATCATAGAACCTACTATTGTAGCTCCATTAGATGATGTATTTAAAGCTTTGAAAACTATGGGAAATAAATTGAATTCGATTGATAGCAAAATTGCATTATCTAGTAGACCCTATCAGAGACTCCTTATCAACAAAATCAACAGAATCAACAAAACAAGCAGTCCTATCAATAGAATCAAAATTATAGGCAACCTTATGAGTAAAGGTAGTTTGACCCAAAGGCTCCTAGTTCATCTAATGCTTTAGTCCCGATTAATATGGCTACTGAAGAGTGGTATCGAACCTTGCAATCAACCTCATTCAACTTCAACTTGCCCAAATGATTTTCTCAATCAATCTTGTTACACAACCTCAATCAAAACATTTTCAAGCCTCAAATGGAGGGTGGGAAGCAAGAGAATCATGTTTAGAAGGCACCTGAATAGAATTTAGTCAACTTTAATGAGTAAGATTTGATTGTAGTCACTATTAGGGCTCAAGGGATAGCTACTTTGAAAGTCAAAAGCAACAAAATATGCCTATCCTAGCTACTCACACGATAAGAAAAAATCTACGTTCTAAAGTCAACCAACAACCTGTTGTTCCTCAAAAACAAGTGTTCCAGTTGATAAAGGCCATCAAAGATAGCTATAGCCTGATCCAAGAAGACTATTTATACCTCGATATCTAAGGCAATCAAGCATAATTAGTTTTCGCTAAGGCTACTCTAAGACAATTGAATCATCTCTAAAACATTTGCTTCTTTTAACATTGTTAATGTAATGAAAAATCATAACATTAACATCTCAATGTGGATGCTCTAAGTATTCTGACAATAAGATTTACTCTCTCATGAACTAGCTAAGTTGCAGATTTCTTCAAATATGACAAAAAGGAAGTTCAGAGAAGGCAGACATGGTCCTTCAAAAGTTTGAACAAGACCACATTAAAGAATTTAAGTGGATAGTTCAAAGGTTCTAAATGCTCATGATATCAAGAAACCACCACCATTTTATTTGTCATTAATTATTTGAGAACATCTAGTTCATAGTTGTATGGTGGATAGTGGTGTAAGTAGCACAGATTATGCCAAAAGTGATTGCAGAAAAGTTGGGTTTGCGCAGATGAGCCTACGAAAGGAGTGTCTTACAGACTTGATGGGACTATAAATAATACAATTGGCATAATCAAAAATTTAGAAGTGACGTTACATGCTTGCCCAAATGTTTCTATTCCCGCAACATGTCAACTGTTGTAGATTTGCCTCCATACTTTGCCTTATGCTTATCTAGAGACTTCACAACAAAAATAGGAGGTTATCTCTCTTGATTGTTCCTTCATATTTTCACTAGTTGTTATGGTACCAAAGTTACTATCAATCGTAGCCATTGGCAAGATTTCACATTGAGCCTCACTCTTCGAATGCAAGTGGCTAATTATTTAACCCTAGATCCATCTGATTTTGATGAGGTAAATCATGTTTCAACATTAGATGGTGTTTCTAACATGTTTATGGATGAAAAGACAGGTGGAAGAACATGCTTATGATCCTTTTAAGGCCTTTTAAGGAAGTAGAAGAACAATCGTTTGGTGTGTATTGTATGCATGAAGAAAATACACCACTTCCCTACTTGTCCAAAATAGAAGATTCAATGAAGGTATTTGGAAGCTTCATTTTGATGGAGCTAAAACAAGAAAGGACATGGAGAAATTTTGATGCTCACTTCCCCAATGAATGAAAGGTATTTATCAACTTTGAGTCTCCAATTTAGATATACTTGTAATGTAGCCGAGTATGAAGCATTAATTCATAGCTTACTTTGGGCTAGAAAGAGAGGTATTAACATGCTATAGACATTTGGTGACTCTACGAGTTGGTTATTAATCAAGTAAAAAATTTCAATGTTTGTAAGAATCCATTAATGAAATCTTACAGAGACATAGAGTTTCGAGACTTAATGGAATATTTTGATGCTTATTAATATTCAGTCTATCTCTAGAGCTGAAAACATGCATGCGACCGACTTGCAGATAGTTGGGGCTAGTTTTGAAGTGCTAAAACAGATTGAAAATGAGAAAATCCAGCCTCATATAAAGTTAATTGTTAGGCCCTCAATACTTGATAATGATTCCAATAGGCAAGTTTTGAAATAAATCTTTAGGTTTTTGCATAGCAAGAAGCTAAGTTTTACTGCAGTTAATCAGATAAATTACAACACTTATATGGTGACCAAATTATTCGATTGAAGACAAATAAACTACCTTGAGGTTTGGTCACATTAGAAGACATCTTCAACACGATGACAATCGGTGAAGAAAGGTCAAGACTAAAATGCCAACCCACGCTGATAATTATGAAGAGATCTCGGTTGATGAAGGGAAAAAGCTATTTCTTGGAAAGGTATGTTCCTTAAGTGAAAAGAACTCATTTATTAATCTTTGCAACAAATTTTAAGGATGTTTTTTTGGAAATACCAAGATCTAAAAGGGTTTGATCCAAGTTTAGTACAACATACATTGAGTTGAGTTAAGCCAAATTCTAAACTTGTTAGACATAAACAAAGGCCTGTGAATCCCACAATAGAACCTCCGATGAGAAAATAATTCTCTAAGTTGATTGAATCAGAATTATCTTTCCATTAAGCATTTAATTTGGGTATCCAATGTTATTCTGTTAGGAAAGAAGAATGGTGAAATAAGACTATGTGTAGATTTCGAGAGATCTTGATAAGGCTTCATTAAAAGATCATTACCCACTCCCAAACATGGATCAAATTTTGATAACAGTCTTAGGGCTTCGAGATAGACTATCTCTTCTAGATGGTTACAGTGGATATAATAAGATTTTAGTCCTGGGAAGAAGATAGATATAAAATAACTTTTAACATAAGGTGGGGTACCTATGCTTACAAAAAGAATGCCCTTTGGTCTTTCAAATTATGGTGCAACGCTTCAACGCGAATGGACATGGATTTTTAGCTTATTAAATAAATGCATCCTTGTTTATTTAGATGATGTTACTATATTTTCAAAAGATTCTGAAGAACATATAATTCATTTAAGGTAGACTTTTTAGTTGTGCAGGAAATTTGGAATATCTTTAAATCCACTGAAGTCTATCTTTTCAGTACATCAAGGCAAGCTACTTGGTCATATTGTTTCTAAGAAAGGTTTAGCAATTGATCCTTTCAGGATCAAAGCCATATCACAACTATCATTACCCCATCATAAGAAGGCATTACATAGTTTTCTTGGAAAAATCAACTTTGTTAGAAGATTTGTTCCAAATTTTGCAGCATTGGTTAAACCACTCACAACTATGCTAAAGAAAGAGAAAAATTTCTCTTGGACCAAAGGGGAGAGAAGGATTTGAATCAATCAAAGCAGCTATCTCTCAAGCTCCTACTCTTGTAAATCCAAATTTCAATAAATATTTTACAATGTATGTACTTGCAGGAGTTGAAACAATCTCAACTATCTTGACTCAATTCAATGATGAAAATATTGAACAACCTATTGCTTTCTTTGGACAGAGCTTGCATGATTATGAAACAAGGTACACATTTCTTGAAAAATAGGTACTTTCAGTAGTCAGAGGACTAAATAATTTCAAGTATATGCTTTCAAACAATAAAATCCACGTTCTTGTTTCTCATCCAAGTGTGAAAGCATTCTTACTAAATAAGGAGTTGAATGAGAAAATATAAAACTGGATAACGAAGGTCATGGAGTATGATGTTGATATTCGGGTTCTAAAGACAGTTCGAGGGAAAGGTTTATGTGAACATATAATTGCTGATATGGAAAAAAACAAATTCTGAGAACCAGATGATTCAAAACAACATGCTGAAATTACATATCAACAATTAGAAATCATGGTTTAACAAGAAAATCACTAGCCTTTGAGCTCACTCAAGATTTAGGAATCAAGATGGATGACTGATTTGGTTAATTATCTACATCATGGCACCTATCCAAAAGGTATGGACAAAAATAAATGAAGGTATTTCAGATTACAAGTTGTACCTTATATCTTCATTGATAATGTGTTGTTCAAAAGAGATATAAATAGAATCTTGTTGCATGTGTGTGTAACTATGGTAAAATTAAGAAAATATTGTCGAGAATTCCACGAAGGCTACCTCGTAGGATTCACTTCTCATCATGTACCACAGCCTTAAAAATTATGAAAGCTAGTTACTATTGGCCTAGCATATTCAAAGATTGTTTCAAATGGATTAGAAAGTGTAAAAAATGTGCCTTCTTTGTTGGAAAAGAACATCTAGCTTCGTTACCTTTACAACCTATTTCAGTTGATCAACCTTTTATGCAGTGGGGTCTTGACTTTATCAGAATGATAAATCCACCTTCTTCATAAGGACACAAGTGGATCTTAACTACTACAGATTACTTTACACGATGGACTGAAGTAATAGCCTTGAAGGATGCTAATGAAGCTTTAATACTATCCTTTTATGAAGGTATAATTTATAGATTTGGTGTTCCAACAACTATCATATCAGATAATGCTTTAGATTTTCTTGGTGCTAAGATAACAAATTGGGCTGTCAAACATGGAATTTATTTGAGTGCTTCATCTAATTATTACCCACAAGGTAATGGCTTAGTTGAGATTACTAACAAGAATTTGTTAAGGATCATCAGAAGAACACTCAAGGATAATCAAAGAGCTTGGCATCTGATGTTGAATTTAGCACTTTGGGCTAACAGAGTGACTCTTAAAATATCAGTTGGAAATTCACCATACAAACTTGTGTACGGAAAAGAAGCGAGAATGCCTATTTCAGTTGAGTTACCTACATTGGATTTGCTACATCAAATGGAGCTTCTTGAAAATGAACCATTATAGGTTCGTTATGCAGAGTTAATCAAATTACAAGAGCTAAGAGATAAATCTCATTTGAATATGGAAAAGAATAAGAAATAAATGAAGAAGACTTTTGACAAGAAATCCAAATTTAGAGTCTTGATGAAGGAGATATTGTGTCAAATGGGATGCTGATCGTGAAAATTCAGGAAGACACTCAAAGTTTGATACACTGGGAGTGGTCCTTACATGATTTCAACTAGCAAGGAACACAATGCTTTTCAACTTTTGAAGATAAATGGAGAGGAAATCCCCATTCCTGTGAATGGTATGTTTCTCAAACACTATTATTGAATATCTTACAGTGATTGTTAGAGTAGGATTTCCCTTCAATAAGTGTAGTTTCTGCACATTGCATCATTTTTCAAATTCAATAAGTGCATTCATGCACGTGATCTAGTTTACCAGATCCTTTCCCAATTTTAGTTCATTTTGGAAGGGTTGGACCTTTCAAAAAGGAATATTTTGGTTATATGCTTTGGACTTCATTCCCAATGGACAAGAGCAAGGCACTAGTCTTTAAGCTAGCAGTAGCATTCCCACGGGATCACCAGAAATGTTGACAATTTTTTCACTTGTGCAAAAATGGGCAACTTGAAACTTCGTCATTACAATGAAAGTCATGGGTGAAGTTTACTTAAAATAAGGAGTTGGATTTCATTTATTACTTATTGAATTAGTTATAAGATTAATTGAAATCTACAGCTATGTGTGCTGTTATAAAATGTAACGAGATCACATATTCTTAATCTCATGATACCTTCAGCAAAAAAAGAACACAAGGGCCCCAAGGACAAGATGTGTTGTCTTAATGAAGACACCAAATTACAGAGTAGGTGAAGTGTTGAGTTTTGAGAAAGCAAACATAAGTGCATATTACAAAAAAATCGAGTTCATTACTTGAATGTTACAGGTTCTCATTGATGTTCTTTCCTTCATGATTAAGACATTCAATTATATGACTGAGTTGTTTAGTTCATCATACAATCCATATAGAAAGATGAAATGTATGAAGAAATATACAACTCATTTTTAGAATTCAATGTTTTATTCACAAGGAAGGTCAAATGTTTCCCACACAAGCCGTGGGATGTGACTAAAAAGTAAAGTACATCTACTGAAGAAAGAGGTACACATGCATGAAATAGAAAGCAAAGGAATATGAGTGAACCCATCATTGCCTTTGTATATTCTTCATTGTGTAGAACATCTCCTTGCCAGCTCCTTTCATCCTCAAGGCATGGTACCTGAAAAGTAAAAGAAATGAATCATCAATAAAGAGCTTAGGGTTAATCCATATTCCTACACTTCCTAATTCGTGCATATGGATCTCTAAGCAACAGAGATATAGCTTTCTCAAAGATCAGATTGCATAGCTCACTCAGAGTGAAGAAAGAGAAAAGAAAAGAAGAAAACATGGACATAAGAGAGGCCAAAAAGCCTAAGTATTTTCTAACTATTTTCTTAAGTGTGCAGGTACAGGTTGCAGCCAAGGAAAAATAGACAAGTCATAAGTGCATGCAAGAAAAAGGAATGAAGAAAAGATTTTGGAATTTTTTTTCAGGTCTTCATGTAGAATCAACATTTCAAATTTTCCAGAGATACATATAAAGCTATAATGAAGCTCAAATACATAGAGTGAAGCGAGAAAATAAATGGAACTACAAGATTTTGACAAAACTTAAATTGTTCAACATATGGGAATTTGTGAAATAGAGTTTCTAGAAATAATATGTCCAATGTAGAGTTACAAAAAGTGAGGAATCAAAGTAAAACTCATAATTTTACAATATGGAGCCACCCTATAGCATTGTTTTCAAGAATAAGAGTTACATTATTTTCGATAGTCAAGAACATTGATACATCAAGTGAAATGAATAGATAAATTTTTAGAAACATTCAAAGCTCACCAAGTTCAAAGATGGTGTTTTCATAATAAGTAGTGCAATGATTCAGTTCGGTAAATATCAAAGTAAGACCACTGTTTAATTCTAAAAGACAAGAAATAAAAATGAAGGAATTATTTTGGAAACGAGATTTTGGTATTTGAACAGAGCTCTAGAATAGAGGGATTACAAAATAGAAAATCGGAAGATCCATATTTACTCATCTTAGAGCACTAGTTTTCGAGTTTGGCATTGAGATAAGCACAACTTACAAATCTTAAATACAAAAAGGCATGTTTCTGAATAAATATCATCATTTCAGAGAGAAAAATCAAAGTAAGAATGAATTATCAATGTCTTGAGCCAAAGGGGAGACACCAAGTAACCTTACAAAGCCACCAATATTATGAAATTTATAGTACGATAAACCAATTGCATTCAAGCACTCATCTCATGGTGAATTTCAATGTTCAAGTGATCTCAGATTGAAAAGGATTAAAGCAAGTACTCTCAAAGGGTGCTATAGTTTTTTTCAAAGAATGAAGTTGATCTAAACAATGAATTATAATGGATTCTCCGTAATACAAAAATTGATCAAGGATTTCAAAACAGGACTGAAGTAATATATAGAACCTATATTTGTCGAAAAATTATAACCATCATTTCTACTACAATATTCTCAAAAATGCAAATGAAATAATAGTTGTCTGAGGTTAAAGCATAAAGAACTCATCAAAGAAGAAGCAAGTAACAAAGTATGCAAAAACAAAGAAATTACTTTATCTCTACTATGCAACTTACCACATGGGCTAATCAATTTGAACCCAAATTAAAATATTGCGGCGCAGTTAGTCTAAAAGGAAAATTCAAATGAAAAAGAAAATCGAAGTTGTACCCATCAACAATTATTATTCTTACGTCTCAAGGTAAAGCAAAACAATCCCGGTGGAGAAGGGTAAACATTCACCCATAGAGTTTTCTCTTGACAAAACACGTCTCACTGAGCTAAAACTTTGAATCAAAGACACTACATTGTGTGAAACACAAATACCCAAATCAAAAAATTATATTTGGAGTTAAGGGCGAGAGTAAGGTTGATGAAAATGGAACCCAAATGGATTTCTGAGCTTTAGAAATGCAAAGCTTCCCAGAGAAACGATGAAGAGGTTCAGATTTCAAATAATGGCGGCAGAGTTAAAATGGAACTCCATAAGCCTAAATGATGGTCATTTTTCGAACTCGACTAGGAAAACCCTTATCTAACTATCAAGTTAGTCAAACCTGAGGGATCTCTAAAAATGACAGATGAAAATTACCTGAATGAAAATAATCCAAAACCCTTCACAGCCAACCGCTTCAAGGTAAGCTAACGAAGAATTACAGAGATCATAATAATAAAATGATACGAAACCATTTTCAAGTGAACAGAAGTTCTTCTTTTTTACGACACCCATTGAAGATAAATTTGCCCAAACCAAATATTCAAAAGTCACTTACCTTATAAGAAAACCAAATGAGGTTGAAGATTTGAACCATGCCGCTAACTCAGAAGACATCAAGTACCAAACATAACCCATTTCATTAATGGAAAACAAGTCTTCTTCAAAACCCTCGCAAAACTCCAATAGATCATCGATCTAAAAACAATAATGTTGGCCGCCTTCACATTCCTACATGTAGAGCTCAAAAAGAAGAAGAATGGCTACGAATATACTAGATCAGAGAGTCAAAAAGGCCCCACAAAGCTAGGAAATGCTTAAAGTCGAGCTCGATGCTTAGAATAATGGCGTCGAAGAAATTTTTTCTAGGGCTTCACCCATAGAGTGAAAGTCCAAATGAAATGATGTTTAGGAGTTGAATTGATCTTA
Organism: Taxus wallichiana var. yunnanensis; assembly: GCA_018340775.1. NCBI lineage: Eukaryota > Viridiplantae > Streptophyta > Pinopsida > Cupressales > Taxaceae > Taxus > Taxus wallichiana. Next base: position 231,755,689 of record CM031237.1, on the reverse strand, counting down.
TAATGCAAACTTGACAGATGAATTAAAGTGAGTTAATTTAACCACATTTTAAAGATCAATTATAAAAATGACATGTAAACATATCAAAGGCCAAAGATAAAGCTCAGTCTTAACAATGCAAACCATGGTTAAAATGCATTTATGACATGATAGAAACCCTAAAATCATGATTTGAAGATCAACAATAAAAAATCGACAAGTACAGAGATCAACGCTCACAAATGGATCATCAAAATCAATGCAAAGTAGTCCAAGTGAAATGGCGGTTGTTGACCAACTTATTCAATTGCCAAATTTTCAAATTGTAAAACTTCCACCCGCAGGCCCGACAAGGACATGTGTCATCACCAGAATAGAAGTGGAAAAGTGGGGGTCATCCATTTTAAAGTTTTGAAATCTTTTTCGAAAAGTTAAAATTTCCAAGCTTTCATTTGCGAGATCGAAGGCCCGAGAAGTACAAGTGTCATCATTACAACAAAAGTAGAGGCCGGGGATATTTTAAGTTTAAAATTTTTACAAAAAGGTTAAAAGTTAAAAAAATTTCCCTTGAAGCCCGAGCCTCCATAAATGAAATGCTAAAACCGTAGGTTCAAGATCGATGACTGAAGATGAAAAAGGACACAGATCGATGGCCCAGAACGATCAACAAATATCAAAGCAAACTCAATTTGAGTTACATATGCCAATGACAAAGTTACGAGGGTTGTAATCGTGGAGAGGGGTCCGACTCCGCATGTTTGAATAAAATTATCATTGCATTGAATTTAAAAGTCCAAACTATAGTCATTTCTAAACAATGCAAAATTTCATCATACATGCTTATCACCAAAAGGTGAATTTTGAAATATGCCAAGGCTTTGACAAAATGGGGTGACAATCTATATACTATAGTACTGAAGGTATAAAGGTGGCTAAGTATGGTAGTGTGAAGGTGGTCCCCATTGAAGAAGTTAGAATTGACTTGCAAAGTATCACTCATGTGACCATTTTGAAGGAGATGTCAAGATCGGAGACAAGGGTGGTCCCCACTAAATGGATATTTGGATGAATTATTTTGCAAAGTATTGCAATTAATGTAATTTTTGCTCAATACACGAGGGAGTATTTTTTTGCATGCCTTCACAATAGGATAGAATATAGAAGAAGATAGATTTGCATGTTCATGGAGAGAGACTTACCTAGCAAGCAATCTTATTTTTAGCAAATTATTCATCCTTATCTTCTTAAAATAGAACCAACTTGACTTGTTGTATTGTAATTAAGGCTAATAATGCCTATTTGTAATTGTATTCTCTATATTAATTCCTTTATCTATTATTAAATAAAGGATAAAAATAGAATGAATGGGTGAGTATAGGCCTTATGCTATTTTGGGAAGAGGGTGAATTTTATTTTTGCTATATATTGTGTGCCTTTAAAAGCACAAGGGGAAGCTTTAATGAGGACTTTTGGATATAGAAGTCTTGAATCAATTTTTTTCAGTTTTGTCTTAAGTGTGAAGAATTTTTGTGTTACTAATTATTTGCCAAGTCTTGTGTATGTTTCTATTAGTCTTGTGAATGCAAATTCCACGATAAATCATCTTACCTGCTTGCCAAATTCGATGTATTTTCTGCATAATTTTAATGTGCATGTTAACTTATCATTACTTGTTGTGATATTTTTCCCTCGAGTACAAAAAGTGTTTGCCCTTAATTTCTGTAGAAAACTATTGGCTCGTGCATCAAAAATCCTTCACATATCAATTGTGCATATAATCAGTCAAAGTCCTCATACAAATTTGGTGTATCACCTTAGTTTAATTAATTTACGAGTCATCTTTTACTATTAAACCACGAAATTAATTTAGGATACATCAACAAGGAGCTGGCCTTAATACTCGAGACTCACCTCAATAT
>CM031237.1:231656375-231753691 GCA_018340775.1 Taxus wallichiana var. yunnanensis | reverse complement strand
TAACACCTTATAAAGAGAATGTATTTTAGTCATAGTGATAAGGGAAACTTTGTGACGTTTCTCACCACACTCATGCATTATTTAAGCATATCCATGTTACCAAATTAACATAAAAATGATGTGGAACCTATTATTCGTAGCTATGAAACACTCTCGTAAGAAGTTCTTGGGGCCATGAAATGTGTTCCAAGTTAAACTCATCTCACTTTACATTATTTTGATTGCACGTGAACCATAAATGGTATAATAGTGGTGGTTAGGAAGATATTTTATGAGTTAAGCAATTTATTCATGCATAAATCACTTCCTAAGTGATTACTATATTTCATTTTGGTTCTCAAAATTTTTTTGCACTCTTGGACTTAACCTTTTTGTGTTTATGAATGAAAGATGGTATGTATGTTCATATATAGGCAAAGTGCAATCATAAATATATAATTCTAATAGTGGAATGTATCCTAGAATCATACATAAATAATGTGATGTGTAAAACCTGTATAATATGTGATGTATAGTATGTAACACAAGGTGTGTAAATAGTCGAATAGTGTGGATTATGTGTTAGGTAGTATGTAGGATGAGTAATATGTAATGTAATATTCAAGATGATAGGAGTGTGACACATATGTGATGAGAGTGAGTATTATGTGTAGAATGTGTATGATATGTAGATGCATAAATGAATGGTGTAGAGTAACTTGAAGATGTAGTATGCTAAATGTGAGATTTACTATAAGATGTCCGAAGAGATGGAATGTGTAGTACCTAATGTGTAGTGTGTGCTATTCATGTGTAGTATGCCCTCAATAGCCAAGTGTGAATTGAATCAAAAGAGTGTGTCATCAGAAATGTTGATATATTAGTGTATCAAGATGTGTAAGATTGCTCAAAGATATGAAATATGAAGCACAAAGTGCAATAGTAGGGAAATATATTCAATTGGTGATGCTATATGGGGGAGAATAATAAGTGTGATTCCCGTGAATGCATAAGATATGGAGATCTAACCAAGAATGGAAGAAAAATCATGTGATTTTGGTGGATGTGGAAACATGTCGAGTAGTTGCAAGAACAAAATAAATAAGCTGAGGGTGATATCATAGGTTGAGTCTAATGGATTTTGTTGGAATACAAATGTGGAAATGTGTTAGGAGATTCAAAAGGAACAAAATAAATGGGTTGAGGGTTACATACAAGTCTAGTGGATTGTATTGGAATGGAAATAGCTCCTTTGACTCCTTTTCATGTGTCCCTAAACCATTTCCATTGAAGCCGTACCAACATATATTCCTATATCTAGGTTCATATTGTTAAAATTTAGAAGGAGAGGTGGATGAAGAAAGTGCTTTATTCAATGATCAATAGCGTTTTCATAAACAAATGGAGAGGGGTATTTTAATACTTCATAAACCACACCTTGATATAAAAATTTAATACACACATGAGAGGTTGAAGGGACCGCATTCATAGCATGGATCCAAGGTCGTCGAGGAGAGTACTATAGTTAAGATTGTTAGGCATGACATGGAATGTGATGGACAAAGTGCATGTCCAGAGAGTAATGGAAAGCTTGATTGTACCTAAGACTCATTTAGGCATATTGTTGAAGCCATGAATGCAAATGGATGATGGATTTAAGGAGGATTCAGATAGACCAAGTTGCATGAGGAATGTGAGATTACAAATTTTAAGCCCAACTCCATTGTCAAATATAGCCCACTTAACCCCTATGTTATTGATATAGACTCAAATATAAAGAGGGGAATCATTACTTAAGATAGATTGAGAGAAGATTTCATCAGATGTAAATGTGATATGCTCTTCATTGATAGATGAAGCAGTAGTCAACCTATGGTATATATATTCCGGAAAAATGTGAGGATGAATATAAGTGTTAGAAAAAATATCTGAGTTTATTTTGAAAATCAAGATTATCATGCAAAAAGTCATGGAGAGAGACATCCATGGTGAAAGAAACCTAAGATATTTAGGTGGAGAATAAGAGAGGATCCATGAGTGCTTGAATGACAGTTCATCAAAATGATTAAAATAAAATGGAATATGGGGCCTATTTTAGTTTATTCTAAATGTTATTGAAAGAAGTAAGATAATAGTTAACTAAATAACAAAAGTGAACCAAGTAAATAAGTAAATGAAATATGATACCATAATGTTCAAAGAAGGGTTATAAGGAGCTTAGATGATTCGACGATGCCTTGATACTATGTCACGTAATAAACTAGATGAAAATAATACATAAATGACAATGCATGAGCTATAGAAAATATAGATCTAAGTTGTTTGGATAGAATGGGACACATTAGGAAGGATGAGAGTTTTTGGGGTGCCCTAGTTTTTGCGTGATGTGCACAAACCAAATTTTCAAAGTTGTTAGGTTATGTGAAGTCTTCACTACCTATCATGTCTATTCCATTGAACTACATTAGATATCACTTGGTAATTAGTAATAAGGAAGAGACCTGCAAAACCCCAAGCCAAGCATTAAAACCCTAAAAAATAAAGATGCATATGAAGGGGTCAGACTATCCTCAGTGACCACAATGGTGGACTTACTAACTAGCATTGCACTACATTTCAGACCCAAATGTAGTTCTAGATGTGTGTGTGCAAATTGTGCCCTAGGTGCTCTTGTGCAATCGCACTTTGTGAAGTAGCGAGCAATATATAGATGTATAAATGTAAATAAATGGTGGATGGAATAAAATAAACTTCCCTCCTATGTAATGTGATGCAGATGAACCAGCCTTGTCCCTTGTGATGGAGCTAGATGGATGCAAATGGAGCCTTTGATGGATGTAACCTTAGGTGATGATAGTAGTTCCTAGTGCTTGGTCCCTCATTTTATCTCATAACTTTATATTTATATGGTTCTCTTGATCTAATTTTGTAATTAACACCGAAAATGTCAACCACTAAAAATATACAAATCTCAAATGGCTAAAAAGTGCCCAAAAGATGGAGATAACGTAGGAAAAGGTATCAGAGCACCCCGAATGGGATAAAGGAGCCTCGAGGTTCCCAAGACTAGCCTCGACAACCTAGTCGGGGTAGAATAACTCATAATGACAAAAATAGACTGATAAAGTATGTACAGGAGGTTAGCAATGACGATATAAAGAAAAGTAAAATGGCCACATGACATGGGTTAATTAGTACTTTCTTCACTCAAAAATCATATTAATAGTAGTATGAGACTGGGACTAAAAACTACCCAAAGTGCATGATTTTTTTAATACATGTATGAGACAAATGAAAAAAATTAAAGATTGCAAAAGTGATCGAATGATCGATATTCCATCAAAGGGAGAATAAATAAAGAAGGAGAAATCTCGGGTGAGTAAATGTATGACATATCACATAACTACTTTTTTAATTACAATGTAATAAAATATTAATTAATGATAAAAATACATACTATAATTAAGCTTTCTTATCTAGCAAGCTAAAGTGGGTAATTATTAATTTAAAATATAGCAACTATTTTTTGACAATGAAATCAATTTATAAAGCTAAAATAAATCTTGCAACTATAATTAACTTTTACTATGTTTGGGATTTTATTTTCTTTATTTAATCAAAGGACCCAAAATAGTGCTAATGCACTACATTGGATTTGTGTGGAATAGGGAAACATTTGACCAATTTGGACCTCCTATTTACTACTCTATAAGGAAGATTCAAGAATTTATTCCTTAACAATTGTGGGTAATTAAAACCATTGCATCCCTACACCAAGTGACAACCACATCAAACAATTCCTCTTCCAATGAGTATTCTACCTTCATCTTGGACTCTCACATTTGTAAGTAATCCAACACATTCTCCACTTCAAGATTTTTCATGGTTTATAACACCAAAAAAAATTCCATGTAAAATTTATCCAAACATGCCTTTGGGGTAACCCCTCCTTAGCTTCAAAATGTCCCCCCATATTTGAAATTATTTTTATTACCTCAAACCTTTTGATTTCGCTACAATGAATTTTCCCCCGATCCTACTTCGACACTTTTATTTTCCTCGAAGGTGTCACAGTAACAACTTATCCATCACATAGTCTTAATTGTTTCTCATACCATGTGTGTCACCGGGTAACACCTTAACCAATTCTACATCCCAAAATAGCTTTCCCCATTCTTTAGAAGTTATTGGGGTATTATCTCTTCTTTTATCCATAGTGTCTACTAGTATTAGGAGATTTTGTGACATCTACATCTCCCGGATTTCCTCAGGCCTTATAAAATTGAGGTATCCTTAGCGAAACAATCCTTTCTCAACTTGGAGTAATTTTAACTAGTGGAGTAACTAGTGTCAATTTTACTAAATTTTTTTTGGCCATAAATTCCTCCATAGAATCAAGATTCATATTATATTTATCCTTCTCCATCCATTTACGAATGTAAGGGTTAGGATAATTATTTCTCATTTAATTTATGTTGGCCCTTACATAAACATGAAGATCCCACCTCCTTAGAATATCAAAACGTAGATTAGCATAATGTTAATATAGCCTTGAAAAATTATGAATAGATGGATATGTTAAACACATATACCCTCCAATATTTATGGGAAGAGGAGTATATGTCATTTGATTCATGTTCTTTCACCAACCAGTTAATCCATTCTTATATTGATGATTCACTTCTATGGTTATGTTTTCATGTAAATTAACTAGCCCAAAAAATGTAAAATTTTCATCATGACAACCAAGCCACAAGATGTAAACATGCTTCAAAAACTTCCTAAATCCCTCTCTCGGTCATCCTAGCTTATGTGGAATGGTCACCTTTCTGCTAAAATTACTCTTATTTCATTAGGTGAACATGTAAAATTATTCAAAATGATGTGATATGGTCAATTCTTTCATTTAGGAAAGTGCAACAAAAGACTAGTTCTCAGGCAGGGGCTAGAAAGGTCAATTTTTTCTATTTCGGGCATGTGTGTATCTTCTTGAGGATTTTGAAAACTTCATAAACATCCAAATGTGGTATTAGAGAGAATTTAAGGTTTGGGAAGTAGGTTAGGAAGATTTAGGAAATAATTGGTTATTCAGGGGCACTCTATACAAAGCAAGTTTTCAAGTGTAAGGAATAAATAGTCACATAGTGAGACCAAAATTCTCCGAGTTAGATTGAAAACTAGTAGGAAAGGAAATTTTTTAATAATCCTATACATGGTGGCAAAATAAAATTTTATCCAAGGTCTGATTATTTTTTGAGATAGTTCAAACTTTATGTAGTTACCAACTAAAATAAATAAATAAAATTAAAATAAAAAATTTATTCTTCTATTTCTAATGTTGTTTTTGTGTGTGTAAAATGTGGCGTTAGATTTGGTATCGTAGTGGAAGTTCATGCTCTCGAATCTCTAGAATGGATTGTAGTAGTGATGATTGTGCATGGTGATGGTGGAGTTGGGAAGAGTAATGTGATGTATGTTGTGATGTGAACAATGTTGTAATTGTGATATTATGTACACACATGTTGTGGATGTAATTTAGTGTGTATTTGTTATCATGTTTATATGCTTGTGATGAGAATATCCACTCTCTTTTTGTGGATTTAATGAGGAGTTCACGTGTGATGTGCAACCTTATTGTGTGTGAAAATAATGTTATTCTCGGATTGAGGAGTGTTGCAGCATATTCTCATTTTTTTGATACGTATGTGTGTTGATTTGTTGTATGAAAATATTGGTGTCTAGTGAATTGGATTATATCGTGATTTCTCCATTGTATTGTGATTAATCATTTGTGTAACTATGCTATATTGTAATTGACCGTATGTTGTAATGTTAGTCAATTTTTTCATGTTACATATGATTCATGCAATATGTGATGGTACATGTCGTGAATTATGGGTATATGTTCCTCGTATGACCCTTATTGTGTAGTACTTGCACCTTGAGTATATTATGTGGAAATGTGATGTATCAGTAACCCGTGAAAGTAATGATTTTATTATAACCCGTATATATACCATGCGTAATATGTTATGATTAAGGTGTGTGAATCACCATTGTGTTATTGATGTAGTTATGTGTTATTTTTGAACCTTACACTAACAAAACATAAGGGAAATAGTTGTTAAGAGTGTATGTGTGAGAATAGGGGCATGGATCAGATTTCAAAATCTTGAGCCTAGTATGAGTTAGGAAGTGGAGACTTATATATATTTAAAATCCACTTCTATTTTTTAGCATACTTCAAGTTTGTTCATTATATTGTGGATGCACACAACCTTAGGCTCAACTTATGCAAACTAGAGTCCCCTACTCTCTGCTATTCAGTTTCCCATTGAACAATCCTATGTGATTTTGGCTATGTTGAGCCTTGTGGGAGTATACAGGATTATTAAGGAAGAGATTAATATAGTTGCATTATTTTATATGTTATTTTACAAGGTGAGGCTTGATGTCTAAGTGTCAGCAACTCGATGAGTACCCCATTGGTGGCCGTATAAGGCCACATAGTGATTGTGATGTGTTATTTCTCTATACATATTTTATTTGTAAATTTGACTTTTCTTTTCTCTCCTTCTAGAACCAACAAATATTTCTATTTAACTTCTGGTTGAGTTGTTGCAATTTTGGGTCTTTTCTTTGGTTACCATACTAACATGTGAAGTTTTGCACTAACTATGGGTAGTTAGCCATTTTTTTGCTTTTATTGAAAGTTGAATTTAAGTTAAAATTATTCCTTAAGTTTTAAACTATTTTCCTCACTTGGCCCAAAACAATTGAGTTTGATTTCACTTAACAGTTTTGTTTATTATTTTGGAATGTTGGTTCTAATGTTGTATGTGTTGTGCTAGGGACATGGGTTCACCAAGGATTGGTGGTACCTATGGGCCACTTCATTGTATGGGTGGACACCCCAAGGATTTACAAATAACTATTTACCTATAACTCCTTGGGGTGAACCTCCATACATTAAATGATTACCTTATAGTATGGAATGTTTTTCTCTTAGTTGTAGTATTGATTTTAAATAACACCTTATAAAGAGAATGTATTTTATTCATAGTGATAAGGGAAACTTTTTAAGTTTCTCATTCATACTCATGCGTTATCCAAGCATATCCATGTTACCAAATTAACATAAAAATGATGTGGAACCTACTATTCGTAACTATGAAACACTCTCGTAAGAAGTTCTTAGGGCTCATGAAATGTGTTCCAAGTTAAACTCATCTCACTTTACATTATTTTGATTGCATGTGAACCATAAATGGTATAATTGTGGTGGTTAGGAATACGTTTTATGAGTTAAGAAATTTATTCATGCATACCTCACTTCCTAAGTGATTACCATATTTCATTTTGGTTCTCAAAATTTTTTTACACTCTTGGACTTAACCTTTTATGTTTATGAATGGAAGATGGTACGTATGTTCATATATAGGTAGTGCAATCATAAATATATAATTCTAATAGTGTAATGTATCCTAGAATCATAATTAAATAATGTGATGTGTAAACTGTGTAATATGGGATGTGTAGTATGTAACGCAACGTGTGTAAATATTCGAATAGTGTGGATTACATGTTAGGTAGTATGTAGGATGAGTAGTATGTAATGCAATATTCGTAGATGATAGGAGTGTGACACATATGTGATGAGAGTGAGTATGATGTGTAGAATGTGTATGATGTGTAGACACATAAATGAATGGTGTAGAGTAACTTGAAGATGTAGTATGCCAAATGTGAGATGTACTATAAGATGTGTGAAGAGACGCAATGTGTAGTACCTATTGTGTAGTGTGTGGGGTTCATGTGTAGTATGCCCTCAATAGCCAAGTGTGAATTGAAGCACAAGAGTGTGTCATCAGGAAATGATGATATATTAGTGTATCAAGATGTGTAAGATCGCTCAAAGATATGAAATATGAAGCGCAAAGTTTAATAGTAGCGAAATATATCCAATTTGTATTGCTATATTTGGGGGAATAATAAGTGTGATGCCCCGAATGCATAAGATATGGAGATCTAACCAAGAATTGAGGAAAAATCATGTGATGTCGGTCGATGTGGAAACGTGTCAGGAGTAGTTGAAGGAACAAAACAAATAAGCCGAGGGTGATATCTCGAGGTTGAGTCTAGTGGATTTTGTTGGAATACGAGATGTGGCAATGTGTTAGAGATTCAAAAGGAATAGAAGAAATGGGTTGAGGGTTATATACATGTCTTGTGGATTATATTGGAATGGAAATAAGTTCTTTGACTTCTTTTTCATGTGTTCATAATCCATTTCCATTGAATCCGTTGCAACATAGATTCCTATATCTAGGTTCATACTATTCAAAGTTAGGAGGAGAGGTGAATGAAGTATGTGCTTTATTCAATGATAAATAGTGTTTCAATAAACAAATGGAGAGGGATATTTTAATGCTTCATAAACCACACCTTGATATAAAAATTTAATACACACATGAAGGGTTGAAGGGACCGCATTCATAGCATGGATCCAAGGTCGTTCGAGGAGAATATTGTAGTTAAGATTGTTAGGCATGACATGGAATGTGATGGAAAAAGTGCATGTCCCGAGAGTAATGGGAAGCATGATTGTACCTAAGACTCGTTTAGGCATATTATCGAAGCCATGAATGCAAATGGATGATGGAGTTAAGGAGGATTCAATAGACCAAGTTGCATGAGGAACGTGAGATTACAAATGTTAAGCCCGGATCCATTGTCAAATATAGCCCGCTTAACCCCTATGTTATTGATATAGACATTAATATAAAGGGGGGAATCATTACTTAAGATAGACTGAGTGGAGATTTCATCATATGTAAATGTGATATGCTCTTCATTGAAGATGAAGCACTAGTGAACCTATGGTATATATATTCTGGACAGTTCGAGGATGCATATAAGTGTTAGAAAAAATATCTAAGCTTTCTTTTGACAATCGGATTATCATGCAAAAAGACATGGAGAGAGACCTCCACGGTGAAAGAAACCTAATATATTGAGGTGGAGAAGAAGAGAGGATCCATGAGTGCTTGAATGGCAAGTTCACCAAATTGATTAAAATAAAATGGAATATGGGGGCCTATTTTAGTTTATTCTAAATGTTATTGAAATAAGTAAGATAATAGTTAACTAAATAACAAAAGTGAACCAAGTAAATAAGTAAATTAAATATGATACCATAATGTTTGAAGAAGGGTTATAAGGAGCTTAGCTGATTCGATGATGCCTTGAGAGTATGTCACGTAATAAACTAGATGAAAATAATACATAAATGACAATGCATGAGCTATAGAAAATATAGATCCGAGTTGTCTAGATAGAATGGGACACATTAGGAAGGATGAGAGTTTTTGGGGTGCCTTGGTTTTTTCGGGATGTCCACAAACCAAATTTTCAAGGTTGTTAGGTTATGCGAAGTCTTCACCGCTTGTCACGTCTATTCCACTAAACTACATCAAATGTCACTTGGTAATCAGTAAACAAGAGACCTACAAAAAACCCCAAGCCAAGCATTAAATCCGTAAAAATATAAATATGCATACGAAGGGTGAATACTATCCTCAGTGACCACAATGGTGAACTTACTAACTGAGTGTTGCACTACATTTCATACCCAAATGTAGTTCTATATGTGCGTGTGCAAATTGTACCTAAGGTTATCTAGTGCCAATCGCACTTTGTGAAGTAGAGACCAATATATAGATGTATAAATGTAAATAAATGGTGGACGGAATAAACTAAACTTCTCTCCTATGCAATGTGATGTAGATGAACCAGCCTTGTCCTTTGTGATCTATCTAGATGGATGGAAATGGGGCATGTGATGGATGCAACATTAGGTAATTATAGTAGTTCCTAGTGCTTAGTCCCTCATTATTATCTCATAACTTTATATTTATATGGTTCTCTTGATTTAATTTTTAATTAACCTTGAAAATGTCAACCACTAAAAATATACAAATCTCAAATGGCTAAAAGGTGCCCAAAAATTTAGATAACATAGGTAAAGGTATCATAGCACCTAAATGGGACAAAGGCACTGAGGTTCCCAAGATCGGGCTCTGGACACCCTAGTCGTGGGGTAGAATAACTCATAATGAAAAAAATAGACTAGAAAAGTATGTATAGGAGGTTAACAATGACGATATAAATCAAAGTAAAATGGCCACATGACATGGGTTAATTAGTACTTTCTTCACTCAAAAATCATATTACTAGTAATATGAGACCGAGACTAAATAATACCCAAAGTGCGTGATTTTTTAATAATACATGTATGAGAAAAATGAAAAAAATAAAAGATTACAAAAGTGATCAAATGATTGAAATTCCATCAAAGGGAGAATAAATACGATAGGAGAAGGCTCGGGTGAGTTAGTGTATGACAGTCACATAACTACTTTTTAATTACAATGTAATAAAATATTAATTAATGATAAAAATACATACTATAATTAAGCTTTCTATCTAGCAAGCTAAAGTGGGTAATTATGAATTTAAAATATATAGCAACTATTTTTACAATAAAATAAATTTATAAAGCTAAAATAAATCTTGCAACTATGATTAGCTTTTACTAAGTTTGGGATTTTATGTTCTTTATTTAATCAAAGGACCAAAAATAGTGCTAATGCACTACATTAGAGTTGTGTGGAATAGGAAACATTTGACCAATTTCGACCTCTTATTTCCTACTATATAAGGGTGATTCATGAATTTATTCCTTAGCAATTGTGGGTAGTTAAAACCATTACATCCCTATACCAAGTGACATCCACATCAAACAATTCCTCTTCCAATGAGTATTCTACCTTCATCTTGGACTCTCCCATTTGTAAGTAATCTAACACATTCTCCACTTCAAGATTTCTCATGGTTTATAACACCAAAAAATTTCCATGCAAAATTTCTCCAAACATGCCTTTGAGGTAGCCCCTCCTTAGCTTCAAAACATCCCCACATATTCAAAATTATTTTGATGACCTCAATCCTTTTGATTTCGCTACAATGAATTTTCCCCGATCCTACTCCTACACTTTTATTTTCCTCGAAGGTGTCAAAGTAACAACATATCCAACACATAGTCTTAATTGTTCCTCATACCACTTGTGTCATTGGGTAACACCTTAACCAATTCTAAATCCCAAAATAGCTTTCCCCATTCTTTAGAAGTTATTGGGGTATTATCTCTTCTTTTAGCCATAGTGTCTACTAGTATTAGGAGATTTTGTGACATCTACATCTCCCGGATTTCCTTGTGGCCTTATAAAATTGAGGTATCCTTAGCGAAACAATCCTGCTCAACTTGGAGTAATTTTAACTAGTGGAGTAACTAACATCAAATTTACTACTTTTATTTTGGCCATAAATTCCTCCATAGAATCAAGATTCATATTATATTTATCCTTCTCCATCCATTTACGAATGTAAGGGTTAGGATAATTATTTCTCATTTAATTTATGTTGGCCCTTACATAAACATGAAGATTCCACCTCCTTACAATATCAAAATGTAGATTAGCATAAGGTTAATATAGCCTTGAAAAATTATGAATAAATGGATATGTTAAACACATATACCCTCCAATATTTATGGGAAGAGGAGGATATGTCATTTGATTCATGTTCTTTCACCAACCAATTAATCCATTCTTATATTGATGATACATTTCTATGGTTATGTTTTCATGTAAATTAACTTGCCCAAAATGCAAATTTTTCATCATGACAACCAAGCCACAAGATGTAAACATGCTTCAAAATCTTCCTGAATCCCTCTCTTGGTCATCCTAGCTTATGTGGCATGGTCATCTTTCTGCTAAAATTACTCTTATTGCATTAAGTGAACATGTAAAATTATTCAAAATGATGTGATATGGTAAATGCTTTCAGTTGGTAAAGTGCAACAGAAGACTAGTTCTCAGCAGGGCGAGAAAGGTCAATTTTTTTCTATTTCGGGGCATGTGTGTATCTTCTTGTACGATTTTGAAAACTTCATAAACATCCAAATGTGGTATTAGAGAGAATTTAAGGTATTGGAAGTAGGTTAGGAAGATTTAGGAAATAATCGGTTACTCAGGGGCACTTTGTACAAAGCAAGTTTTCAAGTGTAAGGAATAAATAGTCACATAGTGAGCCCAAAATTCTCCAAGAGTTAGATTGAAAAATAGTAGGAAATAATTTTTTGAATAATCCTATACATGGTGGCAACATCAAATTTTATCCAAGGTCCGATGATTTTTTGAGATATTTGAAACTTTATGTAGTTCCCAACTAAAATAAATAAATAAAATTAAAATAAAAATTATTCTTCTATTTCTAATGTTTTTTTGTGTGTGTAAAATGTGGGCGTTAGATTTGGTATCGAGTGGAAGTTCATGCTCTCGAATCTCTAGAATGGATTGTAGTAGTGATGATTGTGCATGGTGATGGTGGAGTTGGGAAGAGTGATGTGATGTATGTTGTGATGTGAATAATGTTGTAATTGTGATATTATGTACACACATGTTGTGCATGTAATTTAGTGTGTATTTGTTATCATGTTGATATGCTTGTCATGAGAATATCCACTCTCCTTTTTGTGGATTTAATGAGGAGTTCACGTGTGATGTGGAACCTTATTGTATGTGAAAATAATGTTATTCGGATTGCGGAGTGTTGCAGCATATTCTCATTTTTGATACATATGTGTGTTGATTTGTTGTATGAAAATATTGGTGTATAGTGAATTGGATTGTATCGTGACGTCTCCATTGTATTGTGATTAATCATTTGTGTCACTATGTTATATTGCAATTGACCATATGTTGTAATGTTAGTAAATTTTTTCAATGTTACGTATGATTCATGCAATATGTGATGGTACATGTCATGAATTATGGTATATGGTGATCGTATGACCCTTATTGTGTAGTACTTGCACCTTGAGTGCATTATGTGGAAATGTGATGTATTGTAACCCATGAAAGTAATGATTTTGTTATACCTTGTATATATACCATGCGTAATATGTTATGATTAAGGTGTGTGAATAACCATTGTGTTATTGATGTAGTTATGTGTTATTTTGTGAACCTTACACTAACAAAACATAAGGGAAATAGTCGTGTTAAGAGTGTATGTGTGGAGAGTAGAGGTGTGGATCAGGATTTCAAAATCTTGAGCCAAGTATGAGTTAGGAAGTGGAGACTTATATATATTTAAAATCCACTTCTATTTGTTTAGTATACTTCAAGTTTTCTCATTATATTGTGGATGCACACAGCCTTAGGCTCAACTTATGCAAACTAGATTCCCCTACTCTCTGCTATTGGGTTGCCATTGAACAATCCTATGTGATTTTAGCTATGTTTATCCTTGTGGGAGTATGCAGAGATGATTAAGGAAGAGATTATGATAGTTGTATTATTTGATATGTTATTTTATGAGCCGAGGCTCGATGTCCGAGTGCTAGTAACTCGATGAGTACCCCTTTGGTGGCCGTATAAGGACACATAGTGATTGTGATGTGTTATTTCTCTATACATATTTTATTTGTAAATTTGACTTTTCTTTTCTCTCCCTTCTTGAACCAACAAATTTTTCTATTTAATTTTTGGCTAAGTTGATGCAATTTTAGGTCTTTTCTTTGGTTTATGCACTAATATGTGACTACTAACTACGGGTAGTTAGCCATTTGTTTTGCTTTTATTGAAATTTTATTTTAAGTTAAATTTATTCCTTAAGTTTTATACTATTTTCCTCACTTGGCCAAAAACAATTGAGTTTGATTTCATTTAACAGCTTTTTTTATTATTTTGGCATGTTGGTTCTAATGTTCTATAAGTTGTGCTAGGTACATGGGTTCATTAAGGACTAGTGCTACCTATGGGCCACTTCATTGTATGGGGTACACCCGAAGGAGTTACAAATAACTAGTGGGTTTATTTTAATTGGGCACGCATTTCTTACATCTCTCTATCCAACCATGGTGTTGTGTCGCATCGAGGATGATGATCTTATAATGGGAGGGAAATGTAGTGCCCAATTAAAATAAATAAATAAAACAAAAAAAATAAAATATTTTTGTATTTCTACTATTGTTTTTGTGTGTGTAAAATGTGGGCATTACACTTTATGGGTGTATGTCACCATCCTAATCACAAAGGGTGAATTTTTTGAGTTTTAGGAAGAATTAAGGTCTACAAACTATACCATTAGTATTAGAATGGAGTTCTTATTCATATTCATATATAATTTGACCTCAAAAGTCCATATTGAGCCTCTAGGGTGAATATTTCATGCTTTCAAGCTATTTTAGGTAAGCCGGCCCAAAACCTGGCTTTCTAAATGAGGCAAGGCACACTTTGTTGCATATCTTGTACCTTTGTCCCCAAGGGGAAAGAGAGGAAAAGATGCTCACACCATGACATCCTTTTACTTCTCCAACCTTCCATGTACAGTCAAGATAACCTTGGTTGAGTCTATGTCGAGTTAGGGAGAAGTGTGAGTGTAAGCTAATTTTCCATTGTACCATGTGTCACCACATTGCTTCAATGAACAATTTAGCATCCCTTGTTTCTCCATTTCTAGAAGTATATAGACGAGACAAGAATGTGTTGGTCATGTTAATCCTTAGCCCCTTGAAACACATAAGACATCCACCAAGATCTACATGCTTTTTTTTCAAGCATTGTTCTTAACCACTTAGCCCCTCATGCTCAAAATTACTTCCAAGATTTTCATTTGATGCACTTATTCTTCCCTATTATCCCGACTATCTAGGGGGATAAGAGGGACATGATATTTTTCCTATTCCCAAGCCGTAACTCCTCGTCATTCATATGACCTCTCCCAGCTCTGCATTATCCTTACCTATCTCCTCCATCTCACTCACCCTCTATCTCATGCTTCCACTTGTCCTCATATTGCTTCAAGGAATACTTGGGATCCCATTTTTTCCCTAATGCAACATGAAAACTATATTTTAACTTAATATTAAACTCTCATTAACCTAGGGTCAAACCATGGTCAGCAAGACATCATAAAAGTATTTTATAACTCATTTTAAAATTTATTTATTCACCACAGTTGACCATCCACATTTTTTGCTGCTACAAAACATTTTCAATTTTCAATTTTTACCATAAACTCTAGAAAAAAATTCCAAAACAGCCATAGCCTCTAGAACTCGAGTATTTCTCATACCTCACTAACTAGGAATTTGATTATACTAAAAATTTGTCAGATTGCTCTTATCCAAAACACCTTTGCGAAGATTACAATTTTTAACATGGTTAATCGAAAAAATCGCAAACTAGAAGTTTCAAAATAAGTAGGTTTCTTAAAATAGAAAATTTATAAAAAAATATAAAATCATCATCAATGAGAGTAACCTAAGTGGATTAGGAGCTCCATAGAACAAGCATTGTGAAAAATCATCAAAATTTCTAAAAATAATAGCTCTTGACCCCACCTGCCAAAAATAAAAAGTTTTGAATTCTAGTACGAAGGTTATTGTCATTTTATTTTCACTCATCTTGTTTATTTTAGGATACATGAAACTCAAATTCTTATGTATGGAACCCATTTCAACAATGGCCACTGCTTATCCAAGTGTGGGTGATAGTGATGTCACTCACATGGACCTAGAAGACCTAAAAATAGGATTTTTGGAGAAACCAAATAGCCTATTGAGAGAATATTTTCACGAGCTAGTTGTTTGTGTGCAAGAAGGCCATCCTTTTTGGTACAAATTACGAGAATTATTTCAAGCATGTCCTCACCACTATGAACTGAATTTCATAATAACAAGGATGGGTGACAACTCCATCCTCGCAATGCTCACCCCTAATGGAATCTCACAAAGTATGAAGATTCTAACTAGAAACAACATGGTCATAATCTTGAAAGATTTTTCATATCACAAGTGGTTTAAGACTAAATCTTACCTTTAGGTCCTCACGTACTAGTATCATGGTTTAAATATGAAAGGAAACCCTATTGTGTGCTTTGAAGAGTCTATTAGGAAGTGAGTTCCATGAGGGTTACTCGGATGCAATCATCTTGTTTAGTAGGGTAATGAGAAAAGAGACAACAAAGTACTTTTAGGACTGGATGGTCTAGTTCATCCTTGTTTCCACTTAAGGGAACCATGTTGTAGATTAGGAAAAATCATAAGTGATAACATCCACCATTAGTTTTTCCATTTACTGGTTACAAATAAATTTTTAATGACCTCGTACTTAGTGCATGCTCTCATGAGCATTAGATTTTTCAAAGGCTTAACTCTTGCTCAAAATTTCTCAAAAATCACCAAATTATCAAAGGTGAAAATAATGATAAGAAGATTGTTCCAATCCACAAAGATCTTAGATGATAATAACACACCACATTAGATTTGTAAACAAAAATATAAAATATCATATATTTAAATTCATTATTACTTCATATTGAATTACATTACATTACATGAGGGTGAATTAGCTCAATAAGCATGATTTACATATAGGAGGAGGGAAGTGTAACTACTACCTAGATAAGTGGTGAATAACTCTCACTAACTAATACTAGTTGTTAAGTTAACTCCATACAACTTGTACACCTAAGAAATCTAACCCAACAAGTGTAGGGATAAACCAAGTGTAATAATTATCCTAATAAACAAAAAAAATTATAAATAATAATCTATACTAACACCCCTCATAAATATAGCTTAGGTGGGTAAAAATAAAGGTGAGCACCGACAACTAGGCTTGACGAGGTACCCATGTACAATAAATGAGAAAAAGAGACACCACAAGGTACCCAAAACCAGTAATAACAAAGTAGAGAGAGTAAAATATCTCTTATAGGCATCTGAGGACTATCGGCTCAAAAACTCATATAATTCGAAAAAATTTGGTGTACATTGTGGTCTGAATCCATTACTCGATCATAAACTCAAAAACAACTAACACTGGGCTTCACCAAAATAGCTCCATACAAGATAATGTCAATGGAGTGATGTCGAAAGTAAAAAACACACCAAACATAATTTGATCAACCATTACAACTAGGTGTACCACAATCCAAGAACAATAACCATGCAACAAGGAAATGACACAACATCCAAAAAATAGGAATGCCATGATCCAAGATAAGCCAAGGTAGCAAGGAAGGACACAAGACCCGAAGAAGAAATATCAACTCGCTATAAATAGGTGTGTTATGATCCAATATTAATAACCAAGGCAATAAGTTAAGGACACAAAATCTAAAGAAATGGAAGTTCTATGATGCAAGAAAATCAAGGGTAACAAGGAAAGGACACAAAACCTAGAGAATCGAATCAACACCGCACCCTCACATGTTGTTGAATGGGTAGATTGATGCTACAAATCTATATGACTTGTTGAAAAACTACTCAAACATTGAAAAACTAACATTGGGATTCACTAGAATAGCTCCCCCACAAGATCAAATGTCAACATGCCTAAAAGTTTTCAAAATAAAGATCTAAAATATCTCAACAAAATGGATCGATTTAAATGTTGGAACCTTATAATTGAGTGCATGTTACAAACATGACATTCTTAATTTTTAGTTTGTTTCTCAAAATAAATAGTTTCCGTGGAACAAGAAGTTTTGAAAAAAATGGCACACAAATCCAAGTAACCGATCAAAAGATACAAGTTTGTCAAATTTTTGCTTTAATATTTATTTTTAAAAAAACAATTTTTCCTCTACTCTTCCTCAATTTATCTTTTATATAAAAAAACTTTCCAATTATAGATCTATAAAATGGAATTAAAAAAGCCATTACCTAACGTGAAAAACCCATAAATTATGATAAATTGTTTTTCTATATTTTCTCACAAATGGAATGGATTTATAGAATCCATAAAGGTATCAAAGATCTAAAAGATCCTTAAATCCTCAACACACGAAACCTTACAAAGTGGAAGAAAAAAACCCATTATTGAAAGCAAAAACTAAAAAAACCTAGAAAACGTTCTTAGATTTTGTGCCTCCCAACCAGATTTCCCCACGACATGGATTTCAAATATTTCAACATATTCATCAAATAGGGACTCAATAAAACAAAAGAAAAAAACCTTTCGTGAGCACAAAATACCCAAGAAAAACCCAGAAATGATTTTTCTAGACTTTTTACTTCCCAAAGAAGATTTGTAAGATTGTCAAATCCTCATCAAACATGAACTCTGCAAAGTAGAAGAAAACAAACCCAATACCAAATGTAAAAAAAAAAAACATTTTTTGGAATTTTACTTCTCTAACTTAGATTTCTTCCCAAGCAAGATTTCTAATATTTCTAGACCTTCGCCAAACAAGAACTCTCAAAAGTCGAAGAAAAAAATTGTATGCGAAAATCACTGAAAAACCCAAAACCATTTTTCTATACTTTTACTTCCCTAACACAAATTTCTTTTCCTAAAACGAATTTCCAAGTGGATCTGTATGTATCTGTGTCTATCTCTACAAAACTAAATCAAACTCAAAAAATAATCCATCTCCTTTAATGGCAAACTTTACATATGTTTCTCCGGTTATTTCACCTTTTGAATCCAATAGAGCCCTCGCTTATACATTTAAATGGAGGCTGCAACAAAGTGCTAACAAATTCCAAAATATATGAAAACAAGTAAACCCTTGCTTGCAAAAAAAAACTTACAAATAGATATCTACATCGTCTACCACTCGATACCATGAAAGAAACAATAAGAATATTGTTCCAATCCGCAAAGATATCGATGATAATAGCAGATTTACATTATATTTGTAAACAAAAAGCTTAAATGTCATATATGTAAATGCATTATAATCCATAATTACTTCACATTGAATTACATTACATGAGGGTGAATTAGCTCAATAAGCATGGCGTACATATAGGAGGAGGAGGGAAGTGCAACTACTACTTAGATCGGTGATGCAAAACTCCCACTAACTCGATATCTTGACAGCTTAAGTTAACTCTATAAGATTAAAAAGATAAATCATCACAACTAGTAGACCTAAACAAGCTAACCAAATAAGTGTAGGGATAACCCAAGTGTAAGAATTATCTATTATGGAAAAATCACAACACCCCCTGAATGGCCTGAGTTTGAGTGGGGCATTTGGTGTGATTGCCAAACATTTAGCTATCCTAAGTGTGGGACGATGAAAAATGGGATAATTCTCTAGAGAAGGTCGATTCCTGCTCCTAAACCTACCTACCACAAACTACTCGTAATGCAATCATAACTTTTGACTAAACCTAATCTAATTCTTCCAAGTGGACAGAGAGAGAGGTGCATGAAAAGTAAAACCTACACAAAGAGCGGTCATACACCGGAGAGTGCTACCCACTTCCCTAACTCCGTAAAATGATAAAGAAGTGAACCATGGAGAGGGTAAACAGTGGTACCACATACCGCAATGCAACATTCACCATTTCAAGTAAGCATGATACATCAAACCCTGCAAAAGACATGACAAAATACACAGTCCCGCAATCACAATGAGAGGCAAGGAAAAGTAATCAAAACAATCCATGGATTGACAAATGAATCACAAACACCATTTTATTACTTCATGAAATTTGCGTAGTACATTATTATAGCAAGAAGATGTATGAAGCCATTATAATGATTTGGAGGAAGGCTTGAAGCCCTAAAAAGATTGGAGTGCATGGGAAGAGAGAGTGACAAACCCTTTACACAATGCAACTCCTTTACATTTATAGGAAGACATATTGAATGAGAGGGAGGAGAAATTTGGATTTATTGCTTGAATCACTCACCAAAACCCATCATTACCTCCGCAAGAGTTACAGGGAAAACTTGCAAAACCCATTCCTTCATTAATTTTTCCTTGTTGTGGAACAAAGAATGCCCATACTCTCTTTGATGGCTCTCACCTACCTCTTGGCGCTATATAATGTTTACAAATTTCAGAGGTTGAAAACCTCTCAAATCCCAAAATTGATGATTTCATGATGTACATATTATATTCACAATTCCGATGACTAGATTTTTTTGCAAAACAGACATTCGAGGTGAAAGTTATACTATTTCAGGTTCTAGAGCCTTCAGAAATTATGGGGTTTTAAGAACCTCCAAAAATCCATTTTTCATGCTTCCATTACAAAGCTCTCGTTCTTGGCTTTTCATTCAATTTGATTTTCAGAAAACAGGTGACTCGAACTCAAGATATTGTCGTTTTTGTGAAAGGGCGTTTCGTGTTCATTTGGGGTCTGTGTACTTGTTGGCGTGCCAACTCAGTGAGCTCTGCCGTGAGTTATTTGTTGACTTCTTCATTTTGGGATTCTTGCCCCCTTCATTTCCCCTTTCGTGTCATGCTTTTTAACTATCCATTGTTTATTGCATGGTGAGTGAGTTATTCCTCTGTTACCGAGCTCTTGCATTATCATGTAGACCTTTTCGAACACTCTCGTCCTGTGATCCCTTGGAGGAGCATGTGCCTCATTGTCATGCCCATCATTGGTATCGCCTTGTTCTTGGTTCCTTTGAATTGTGTCTTCCATATTTACAAAGGCTCCCGCCCCCATGCTACCTCCTCAGAGAGCCCTAAATTTCCTTTGTAGACACTTATCCGTGCCCTGAGGTTGTATTGCTTCAGAGATCGCCACATACGAACTCTCCCTGGCTTATTCGCATGACACGTCCTAGCAAGTTAGACTCGTCTCCCCCATTGGCTCATCTCTTCAACAGGCCATGACACCTTCCACCTACGCACGCGACCGCCAATGCATCTAACTTGGTGCTTCGGACATTAGCATTCATCAGGATTTTGAGCATTTGCATTTTGCAGGTCACGTACTATTCACCCGATGAGCTACCTCACAAGTCCCCAAAACACCGAAATCCCAAAGTCTTAAATTCAGACTTCGGGCTTCAAACATTGTAAACCATTTTCTGACCCAACTCGCCTATAACTCCGAAACGCGTAAGCTCCAAAATCTGAAATTCAGAGTTCAAAGTTTGGAACTCTCCCCCACTTCAAGGCACTCCTTACTTTCTTGTTGAGCAATTTTCCTCTAAATTTCCGAAGACATATCTCACAAAATTGATCAAATTTCACCTCTGAAGCAATTGATTTCCTACCGCATCCATGAGTTTTCTAGCATGGCCAACATGTCGTATATCTTCATTACATAAACTATCCTAAGTTATGGTGCCCTTCAAGATCATGTTTTCTCTCTCGCCACCCCCGAGTTACATGGTTCACCGCGCTTTGTCATGAGCTCATTCTTGGACTGAGCCCCTCAGCGCTTTCCTATTCTACACACCTCGATAAATCATCACGAGCGCTCACATCCACATGCTTAAGTCATCCCTTCATTCCTTGTAATTTACTTCACACATTCCTTACCAACCTCAACTCGGTCATTACTACGATGAGTCGTTATGGATTTGACCGCAAAGCTCTCCCCATATTCTAGTTGAGTTCATGGCTACCTCCTTGTTTGAGCCATTGTAGACTTCATTCAACACCCATGAGCTTACTTTCATTGATCCCTTGTCGTAAATGGCCCGATCATTTACCTCTTCCGTTCAGCTCAATTTCTCATAGGCTCAATGCCAATGGTCTTCTCGATTGATCTTACATTCGATCCCAATCTCATTTTTCTTGAGTTGTGCATGAAGCCTTCATAAAAGCCGACCCCCATTGATGAGTAGCTCACAACATCCTTGTGAACCCATGCATCTAGTCATTGACATGTAAAAATATGTCGACTTGGCTCACCCTCCCGATTCCTTTACACATCCTAATTTAAGAATTCATCACCGTGAGCCTAATATGCCTAGTCTATTTCATCCCTTCTTCATGTTATGAACCCCACTGATCTCTTCTTGTTGAGATGTATCAAACTCGTGTATTCACTATGGTTCAAGCTTAACTTTTCTACCATTTACTCGACCCCCATGTCTCCCCATTGATCATCTTAGTCTGAATGATGTCTAGCTTGCTTCGACCCTTTTCCACTCTCGAGCCATGTATTAGCTTCACTTGCTACGATGTGATCACTTTTGTAACTCGGCGAGCTCCTACGTATGCCCAACCTACAATTCCACCTCATGTGTCATCCTTCATGTTGTGCGAGCTCATAAGATTAACCTATATGACAAGCTTCACCGAGCCTTAATTCTCCAAGCTCGTCAGCTACATTTTAGTTTAGTGCCTTCAAAAGCATGTTTTGCAACTTTTTGGCCTCGCTCCATGAATTCCGATATCTTGAGAATTTTCTATGGAGGAGGATTTTTGATAATGGGTAAGGTTCCTTGGGGTAGGCATCTTCCTCTATTTTCCATCCTTTCTTGTTTTGGATCGATATGGGCTCTGCCAAGGACCAAAATTCATTATTTTCCAGGATGGTCTTAAGGGTAGAAACCCAAAAGAGGAAAAAAATTCCACAACATGATTTTTCACTTCTAAATTGGCCGGATGAGCCTCCTAAAACCTAATAACTTTTATATAGCCTGGTTTCCTCTTGTGGGGTCCACTTAGGTGCTTAGGTCCCATTAGGTCCCCGTTTTCGATTTAGCCCGAGGGGTGAAATTGGATAACAATTGGGTGACTCACAGGGACATCTGCCTGCAAGATGTTTTGTACTAGTAGCCTGATATGTCCATTGGACATAGAATCATAACTGATTGTCTGTAACTAATTTATACCCTACTGAATTTTCCCTTGAAGTCACCTGAAATTGTTGATGCTGGACCTACTCGTTGCTCGCACTCTCAAATTTTATAAGAAAAGCTTGGTATTAAAATTGTGAGGGCCCTAACATATAATGAACAGCTTAGAAAACACCTCCTCCCTAAGTCTGCCCTAAGTTTGCCCTAAGCGATGGTTCCTTGCCCTAAACGCCTCCTCGCAGCTTCCAGAAATACTCTGCACTTTCCTCCTAACGTGCAGGGCGACAGCAAGGCATCGGGTGTGAGAGACCCACACGAAAATGCATAAGTTCTTCAAAAAAAGAATGATAAATTGTACTTTGGTCGTGGCCACGGTTCTGGGAATGTGCAGGGTTTTGGAAATCTTTTTCCCGAGACTTCAGTGGGCGCCACAAAGCTTGAGCTTCGGAAACCCTAACAAATCTCTGAGCTGCGTATATAATGGAGGACGCAGATTTTCGAGAGGGGAAACAACATTGGGGTACTTGGATCCACTGGTTTCTCTGACTGTAATCCTGGGGGCTGCCGGATCACCAGGAGAACATTGATCCAAATCTTCTGCGAGGTCATGGATATAATCAAAATCAAGACGCATCGAACCCTAAACAGAGAAGGTTTGCAGACCTATTTCCTGAGATTCCACTGGTTTGAAACTTCGTCCCCTGTTTCAATGATAGAAGCTGCAGATAAGAGATCATTCAAGGAGGTTGTACGAAGCCAGAGTTTGCAAGCATGAAGCCTTCTGAGACCAACCCATGTATAACCTTTGGAGATGAAGTCCTCGAAACAGAAGCATTTTATCAAGCTCATGCCTTGATTTGTCGATTTGGACTCGACTCGCCTAGTCTACCTATCTTACATGCATGGATCTCCAAACATTGGATCCCACTCCTAGAAGGAAGGTTAGATCTTTACCCTTGTGCTAAGGGCATTTTTATCATTGCTAAGAAACTCTGGACCTGTCAGAAAAAATACCTTATTTTAAAACCCTGGTTCCCATCATTTAACCCACTCACTGAATCCTTCTCCCGTAAACCGATCTGGATTCGATTACCCCACCTTCCTCTGCAATTCTGGGATCAAAAGTGTCTGATATCCATAGGTAATGCCTTGGGCAGTATCATTAACATTGACTCCCAAACATCTGATTTTACCCATACAACCTATGCAAGAATTCTTGTTGAGATTGATACTTCAAAGGATCTTCCAACTCATATTGAGCTAAAAGTGCATGATAGATCCTAGACTCAGCCTCTGGACTATGAAGGCCTGCCTTTTAGATGCAGGAGATGTTTCTCTTTAGGACATTTGGCTACTAATTGCGAGATAGTAAAACAGAAAAATGATAAGGCCAACTGGTGGAAAAATGCCCTCCCGGAACATATGGTGTTCGAACCTAAAGGCATTCCCGATGCGAATGAGGAGGTGGCTACTGTCCCTGATACTAATATTGATACTGGCATGGATGACAGGTTGGAAATGACCCCTTTGCGTGAAAAAACCCCCGGGGATGAAACTAAAAGGACCAGAAACATTGAACCAAACGTGTCTTTAGCGACTGAGGTCCCCCCTGGTTCAAGCAATACTTATCAACCGATAACTGACCTTGAAGTTCTTATCCCTTTCAGAAATTTCTGATGCTTGGATCACTGTTAGGAAAAAGAAAAATTCCTTTTCCAGGAAAACTACCTTTCCTTCGAGATAGTTCTGTTGTTTGGCTCTCTAAGCTGGACAACGGCTGTTTATTTATTGTTCATCTCACTCGTTGGTTTTAGAACTTCTCTTGGTAGATTGCTTTCTTTTCTGCCATGTGGGCCTTAAATGTTTTAATCTGGTTTGCAGAGCCTTGGCATTGTACAAGGTTATAGTCCCTTTCAAAAACTATTTGCCAATAATAATAAAAAAGTTTGTGAGAGTGGAAAATTGTCTTGACCTAGAATTTTCACTTGTTCCTCTCGATAACCCTAATCTTTCGAGTATGAAGAACACAAAACTGATTAAAGTTGGTATGCATTGCACGCTAAAAATTTTTAAATAAGACATTCTAGGAGTCAAGACATCATGGAACTCTATTAAATTTTATTTTTTCTCTCTTCTCCTGAAAGTTATATTTGTGACATGTTCTTTGGAGGCTGATTTTTTATTTTGTAGGGACACCTAGAATTTCATCTTTCATTAAACTTGAAGAATGAAATCTTAGAAAACATGTCTGATTTTAGTTTCTCTGCATTTGTTTTCTCTTGAAATCTGCAACTATTTCCCACAAGTATGAACTTTTGAAACATTGCATTGTATGCGCGAGGCATGCTGAAATATCATGTACTATGCTAGAGAAAACACAACACAAAAAAACTATGTATAAAAATAGAAGATCATATATGCCTAAATACATGTAGAGTGTGCCTACATACTTGTGATGCTGAAAACAACTCCTACTCCTACCCTACACTAACCAAAGAAGAGGAGACACCAAAAAAATCTTGCAACTAGTGATGAGAAGTAGCTTCTCTTCTTACAATAGACAACCATGTGGATGATTTGGCAATGAACATAGCTGTGCATATGAGTAAAATCATGACACAACAATAACTTTTCACCAGGCACCATCAAGGTATCAACTAGAGACATAATAAATGCCTCCTAAGAATTATTTACATGAGGCTCCTGAATGTAATGTATCTAATCCTTAGTAATATAAATATCATCCTCATATTTAGAAATGAACATGACTAGTTGTGGAAACTTTGGTTTTAGCTCCAATGAAGCTAGATACCTAATAGGGAATGGCCTAAACTTTCGATTTTCTGATATTTTGAATTCCAATAAGAAAGCCTTCATGCAGACTTTCCTGGAAAAGGTGACTGTTTGTAAATTGATTTCCTTCTTCTTGGACATTTATAGACAACTGATGTCACCTTTTGGTGAATGGTGAGAGAGAGATGACCTCCTCGTGCTCTTTTCCCTCCTTGCTAATGTGGAACTCCTCCTTATCATACAGTTCCTCAAATTTTGTTGCAGCCTCCAATCAAATTATTGATGGATGAATGCAAGACATTGTGCTTTGCTGATCACATGAGAGTTTCTTCTCCTTTTCTAGTATGCTCTTTGAAAGATTCAATTCCTCCAATCCTAGCTCAAGAGGATTCTTATGGGAAACATGGTACTATTTCATGTGCTCCTCCTCGATAATAGGTTCTCGTCTTAGGAAGACAAATGACAGATGATAAAATGATGTGAACTCCATGGGATCCTCCTCATCAAATAAATCCTCCAAATCTAACATATAATCTACCTCATCATTTCCTTTTTGTGAGGGATTAACCTCCTCCATAATTTTCTCTAAATCTCCAACATTTTCATTATGGTTCCCTTCATCCTCGAACATGAAATTTGAGAGTTCAAACTTATTTTCAACATCACAACTGGAGGAAATGGAGTGGGAGGAAGGTTTTTGTCTTTTACATAGCCCGTCTTATGTCTAAATCTTCTAAAACTTTATGATCTTTCTCCATGACTTGAGCATTCTCCTATTATTTTGGATTTGGAGTTGTTGTTCCTTCCTCTTCTACTAATTTTACTGCTGATGGTTGACCAACAATTTTGAAGATAGAGTGTCATCCATCAAGCTACACTCTTAACATTCTTACTAGTAATCATCTTGTTCTTTCTTTGCTACTTTTGTTGCAACCTCATCCTTCACCACTTTTTCTTCCACCTTGAACTCCTCTGAAGGCTTGACTAATAATGGAATCTTCTCTATCCAAAATCTTAGAGCCAAGCTCACCAAACTTTTCATCATTTATTCTTTATTTGGATCTTCTTTTTGTTTCTCCTCAAGACATGTGTTTTTGAGTCTCTTTCAAACATGGATTAGGGACTACAAGAGGATTGGTGGGTGGGGTCTCTACTGATGTTTTATTTGTTGGTGTTAGAAGATAAGGTTTTTTTTCTTATGAGGGGACTTGTGTTTGGAAGGGAAAATGGAGGAAAATTCTGAATGAGATGGTAGAGTGGAAGACAAAGAAGTGGGTCTCGTAATGAGGGCAACATGTGGGAAACTTAGGAAATAGTTTTCAGGTTGAGATAGAAATGAATTTGAAATGGGTGGAGGGCTCTAGGATGACAATATAGGTTCCTCTCATTGACAGGATGAACCGGTATTGGATTCATAAGCTTCTATCTCCATTATCCATTGCTCAAGTTATGGTAGCATCTCAACAATGAAACCAAATTTTTCCTATGGGCTGAGATCATATGGAAAGGGGCCTTCCCAAGGGCAAGGGGCCCTAAACCAATCTTGGATGCCTTCATTTGAGCCAAAGCCCTAGATCGTACCATATCTTCCATCATCTTTATGATCTTCATTTGCAACCCAACATCTTCGGGTGAAGAATATCCTCCAAAATCCACATACCCCTACTCTCAATAGTTGGATAGTCTGGAATATAACCAAACTGATTTTTTTCTTGTTTGTTGGGATATTTCCCACTGCTGATTTCTACAATAATTTAGATCTAGAGATGGTTGATAACACCCTAGGGATGAACCTTGCAAATTTGGGTGTGAATTTTACTGATACAGCTAATGCCTTAGATGTGAATTCCATGATGCGAATGAAGTCATGACTGCAAGACTTCATGAATGGAAGAAATGAAAGAGATGGAAGGGAGAAAAATGGATAGAAATGGGTAAAAAGAGAGAAATTTTAGTACTCAGAGAGTTGGGTTTGTTATCCAGATGGAGTCGTCAATTTTCTTTGCATGTGTGTCTCCGAAGAGTGTAATTCCATTAAGTGCACAACCAACTTGATGAAGTAAGATGGAATTCAAAATGCACACTTTAAAAGATTTAAAACTGGATAAGGGAGGGGTTACATTGATAGTGCTGCAACTAATCTCTGAAATCCTAAAATTCCATACTCTCGAAAATTTGAAGTAGAAAAAACTCTAAAATCAACAACCTCCAAAGTTCAAACTTTGTAAGGTCTGAATTCCAAAACTTGAAATTTCCAAAACATGAAATTTCCAAAATTGGACAACCTTTAAAATCTCAAACCCAAAATTTGGAAAAGTCTAAAATTTCAAAAGTACCAAAATCCCAAAACTTGAAATTCACATAACTCTAAAATTTTGAAAATCAAAATCTTGAAAATATGAGAATACCCCTATAAATTTTAGCCCCGATCTATAATTTGTGAAATGAGCCCATTTTGCACATATTAAGCCCACCAAAAGTGATTTTACACTTTGACCTTGCGAAAAACCCTCCAAAATCTTAAAATTACAACCTTTGAATTCTAAAATGTAAAGAAACCTCAAAAAATGTCTTCTTGTTTGAAATTGGCTTGAATGTAACAAGGTTTTGCGGTAAAACAACTTATTAAAAAAATTAAACTTGAATTCTAGAGTTATCTCGGTGGACCTACCAAAATTTTTATGGCTAAATCACAACACCCCAAATGGCCTCGAGTTTGAGTGGGGCATTTTGGTTTGATTGCAAAACATTGAGCTATCTTAAGTCTCTCGACAATGCAAAATGGGATAGCTCTCTAGAGAAGGCTAGTTCCTGCTCCTAAACCTACATGCCACAAACTACTCCTAATACAGTCAAAACTACTGACTAAACCTAATCTAATGCTTCCAAGTGGACATAAAGAGGCACATTAAAAGTAAAACCTACACTAAGAGCGGTGATACACCAAAAGAAGAAGTTCTAGCCACTTCCCCAAACTACAAAATGATGAAGAAGTGAACCATGGAGAGGGTAAAAACTAGTCCCACGGACCAAAAGGCAAAATTTACCATTCCAAGTAAGCATGATACATCAAACCCTACAATAGACATGAGAAAATACACAAGTCCCGCAAGGAAATGAGAGGCAAGGAAAATTAATGAAAATAATGCAAGGATAGAAGACTGAATCACAAACACCATTTTATTACTCCATGAAATTTGCACAGTACATTGTTATAGCAAGAAGAGGCATGAATCCATTATAAGGATTTAGAGGAAGGCTTGAAGCCCCTAGAAGAATGGGGTGTATAAGAGAAGAGAGTGACAAACCCTTTACACAATGCAACTCCTTTACATTTATAGGAAGAAATCTTGAGTGAGAGAGAGGAGAAATTCAGATTTATTGCTTGAGTCACTCACCAAAACCCATCATTACCTCTGTAAGAGTGATGGGAAAACTTGCAAAGCCATTCCTTCATTAATTTTTCTTTGTTGTGGAAGAAAGAATGGCCATACTGTCATTGATGGCTCTCACATACCCCTTAGAATCGTAGGATCGTTTATGAATTTCAGAGGTCCAAAACCTCTGAAATCCCAAAATTGATGATTCCATGTTGTAAATATTCTCTTCACAATTCCGATGACTAGATTTTGAATAAAACAGAGACATTCGGGTTGAAATTTTTGCTATTTTGAGTTCTAGGGCCTTCTACAATTTTAAGGCTTTAAGAACCTCCAAAAATCCATTTTTAATTATTCCATTATGAATCTATCATTATTGGCTTTACATTGACTATGATTTTTGAGAAAATGGGTGCCCTGTGCTCGAGATATTGTCATTTTTGTGAAGGGGAGTTTTGTATTCATTTGGCATCTATGTGCTTCTTGGCAAACCAACTTGCCAAGATGCTTTGCGAGCTCTACCATGATTTATTTTTGACTTCTTCATTTTGGGATTCTTGCCCCCTTCATTTCCCCTTTCATGTCATGATTTTTAACTCTCCTTTTTTATTGCATGGTGAGGGAGTTATTATGTAGACCTTTTCGAACACTCCCCTCCCATGAACACTTTGTTTACTCTCCCATTGAGTCATTTTCCTCTTAAATGTTGAAGGCATCTCTCCCGAAGTTGATCAAATTTGACCTCCAAATCCATTGACATCCTACCTCATCCACGAGTTTTCTAGCATGGCCAACCCATCATATATCTTCACTACATTGACTTTCCTTAATTGTGGTGCCCTTTGAGCTCATGATTTTTATCTCACTACCCATGAGATACATGTTTCCCGTGCTTTGTCACAATCTCATTCATGGACCAAGGCCCTTGGCACTTTCTTATTCTAAGATCCTCGTTGAATCATCCAAAGTGCTTATAGCCACTTTCTTGAGTCATCCCTTTCATTCCTTGCAACTTACATTTCCTGTTCCTTACCCACCTTAACTCGGTCATTATAACGACGAGCCATTATGGCTTTGACCTCAAATCTTTCCCCCATATTGCAGCAACTTTATGGCGAGCTCTTGGTTTGAGTTGTTATCACTTCACTCAACACCTGCGTGCTTGCTTTCATTTATTCCTCATCATGCATGGCCCGATCATATTTCTCTACCTCGAAGCTGAATTTCTCGTGGATTCAATGTCGATGGTATTTTCGATTGAGCTTTCTTTGATCCCAAGAAAATTTTTCCCGAGTTACATGTGAATCCTTCATACAAGACAAACCCCCATTAATGGGTACCTCACCACATCCTTGTGAACCCATGCATCTAGTTATTTTCCCTTGTAAATATGTTGAGTTATCTCGACCCTCCCGATTACTTTACACATCCTAGTTTCTTGAATTCATCATTGTGAGCCTATTATGCCTAGACTGTTTCATCCCTTCTTCACGTATCGGGCCCGAGTGATCTCTTCTTCTTGAGATGTATCGACCATGTATTTACTATGGGCCAAGCTTAATTTTTCTACCATTTACTTGACCCCATGTCTCCCCACCAATTGGATCAATCTAATGATGTCTAGGTTTCTTTGATCCTTTTCTAGTGGGAGCCATGTATCACTCGATGCGATGCGTTACGATGTGCCTACTTTTATAACTCACCTCATTGAGTAGCTCATCGAGTACTCAACAAGCTCCTTCATATGCCCATCATATATTGCCACCTCCTAAGGCCTCCTTCATGTTATCCAAGCTCAAGAGCTTGAAGTATACACTAACATGCATTGAGCCTTAAATCACCAAGCTCACTGTGCTACTCACCAAGCAGCTCGGTGGGATACATTTTAGCTTGGTGCCTTCAAAGGCATGTTTTGAAACTTTTTGGCATTGCTCCATGAATTCTGATATCTTAGGACTTTTCCCTGCATAAGGTTTGTTAAATATGGGTAAGGTTCTTTCATTCATATCTTCCGATATTTACCATCCTTTCTTGTTTTTTTACTAGATATGGGGTAGTCGAGGCCCATAATTCATTATTTTCCAAGATGATCTTAAGGGTAGAAATCGAGAAGAGGAAAAAATACATTAACCAGATTTTTCATTTCTGAATTGACGAATGAGCCTCTTGAAACATCAAAACTTGCCTATAGAACAATTTAATCTTGTGGGGTCTCGATTAAGTACCTAGGTCCCATTATCTCCCTATTGTCCAATTTGGCTAGAGGGGTGAAATTGGATAACATTATCCTAATAAATAAATAAAAGGATAAATAATAACCTACACTCAAAAATGTTCCTATCAACTTATTCTCAAAGAGAGTAATCACCATTTTTCTAGGGTGAATGATGCATCCACCATTTTTTTCATCTAATTGCTAGAAGGAAATTCAGATTTGAGGTTATCTTTTCAAGATGGAACATTGATCAACAAATATGGATGTTGCTTCACTCAATTCTCCACCTTTTCCTATATCATGGTTTCAAGATTTAATCTTCCTCCTCGTAAGCTCCTTGGATATATTAATAATAAAATAGTGATGTTCAAGTTGTACAGAAACATTTTCAATTCCAAAACAAGTGCGTGAATTGCAAGAAAAAAATGTGAACTTCCCTATTTCTATTGGAATTTTTTCATACAAGAGTGTTGTTGATGCCTCAAATCTCGAAGCTTCTTTTCCCCCAAGCCTCTATTAATACACATACAGATCTTATTTTGACATCCGAATTAATCCTGAAACCTTCAATCTCCCGAGTTGCACCATATTCCCCATATTGAAGACTAAGTTATTAATGTATTTAAGACTCTACATGTTCATCTTTTATTATTCATGGTTACTCTATGTGAAAATTATGGTATGAATGTTTTTACACCTCAACTACGAGTATCCCTAACAGCCCAACACACACAACATAGTGATTAACACTTAAACATTTTGTTGTATTTATAGCGGGTTTTTAAGGTTCCTAATTGGAAAAAACACCATGATCCTTTCCCATAATGATGAAAGGAATGATAAAAAGATCGTACAAGCCAAGAACACATATTTTAATCAAACACTATGATCAATAAGATGAAAGCAATTCACCAAAATAGATTTACATAAAACCTTTGCAAACAAATGAGCAAAGAATATCATATATTATAATGGAACTCAATGCAATACATTGAGAATGGACCTTACTTAAATATGCAAGGAATAGCAATCTAAGAACCAATCAAGGTCATAGATCAAGCCATACAACAAGTAAATAACTAGTCATCAAAGAACTAGTCAAGACCATAGATTTAGGAGAGAACTAGGCATCAAGGATCTAGTCAATACCATAGATCAAGGAAAGAACTATACCTAAAAACTAGATAATATCTCCTAATATCTAAATAAGATAAAATAAATATCCACACACATAAGTGGGTGAGGATGAATTATGTTTGGTATTTTTTTACACTTTCACATCACTCCATTGATATTCTCCTTGTATGGAGCTATTCGTGAAAACTAGTGTCGCTTGTTTTTAGTGTTGTGATCGAGTAGTGGATTCGGACCACAGTGCACACAAAACTTCTTCCTCATTGTATGAAGGTTTTGAATCAAGCTTCTTAGGATGCCTTGGAGCGGGTCTTTACTCTCTTTACTTTGTTGTTACTAGTTTTGGGTACCTTGCAGTGTCCCTTTTTCCAGCTTATCATACATGATTACCTCATCAGCCTAATTGATGGAACTCATACTATGGACATGCCACTTCTATTTTGGCACCTAGCTTCACTTGAGGGGGTGTTAGAGTAAGTATTTACCTTAGCTCATGTTCACCTAGGTACTTTATTTACCTTTATTCTATTTATCCTCACCCACTTATGTGTGTGGATATTTGTTTTATCTTATTTAGATATTAGGAGATATTATCTAGTTGTTAGGTATAGTTCTTTCCTTGATCTATGGTATTGACTAGATCCTTGATGTCTAGTTCTCTCCTAAATATATGGTCTTGAATAGTTCTTTGATGACTAGTTATTTCCTTGTTTTATGGCTTGATCTATGACCTTGAATAGTTCTTAGATTATTATTCCTTGCATATTTAAGCAAGGCCCATTCTCAATGTATTGCATTGATTTTCATTATAATATATGATATTGTTGCTCATTTGGTTGAAAAGCTATTCGTAAATTGCTTTCATCTTATTGATCGGTGTTTGATTAGAATCTATTTTCTTGGCTTGGTGATGATTTCACTTTGGTTATCGAAGTCAAGTGCGTATAGTCCATCATGTGGAGAGTAGTATTGGGATGGGATGACCTCCCACCAAATTCTCAAGTCGTCACTACCTCCAAAAATAATGATCAACTAGCAAATATGTGGCCATGATCCAAGAATAAAAACCAAAGGGTGTATACCTAGATCCATCATGTGGGAGGGTGTTAGCATAGCAGCGCGTGATGTTTTTAACACGATGAGATCCCTCTCCGCCATTAGTTCGAGCTTTTGGTGTGATGGCAAGTCGTGCAACTCGATATCTTATTTTTAAAAATAACAAAAATAATTCGATCAATCTGTCAAATAGGTGTGCCATGATCCAAGAATAAAAACCAAAGCAAAATGGAAAGGACACAAAAATCTAGAGTGTCACGATCCAAGAAAAGCCAAGCGTAACAAGGTAAGGACACAAAACCCAAAGAAATAGGGTTCACCACACACTCCCATCTCAACAATCACCGCCGCAAATGAATGGGTGGAGTGGCACTACAAATCTATATGATGAGTTTTCAAAACACATGTTGATTAACAGAAGGCGAAACCTGCCAACCCCCTAATACCTCGGTCAATCAAAACAACTACACAAACACTAAAAACTAACAATATTCGCGCTAAAATGCAACATAATAGATCCCCAAGAGAGATCATACTCAACATGTAAAAATCTGTCAAAAATACAAATACAAAATCTCTCAATAAACAAGAGAGATACACTACACTGCTAAAGATAAATTCTCAAAACAAGAAGCATCACAATACAAAAGGTATAGAAAGTTGAGAAAGAGGCCAAATGGTGGAGGATTCATGCCTAGATAGTCCTCTCAATGAATTCCTATGTCGCAGCCACGGAGTGATCGATATCCACCCCAAATCAACACGGATGGATAAAGAAAATGCTGCGTATGACTTGGTGCAAAATTCACAATGGTTGCATGAAAAGTAACATCAAAATGTGTGTCAGGTTGATCATGTCTGACAGCTGAAATCTCAGGTTTCTCAAGCCTGAGTGAAGATGTAGAACTCATGTGTTGCTCATGATCCTCAAAAAGAGTCGAGCGAACAAACAAAGGAGTTGTGTCAATGTGTGATCCCAATGAAGTATCTACATAAAAACCAATGTCATAGCGAGAATTCCACTTAACATGTGGAACAGGGAAAAAATACCCAATGAGTGTCTACCAATACCTCTCATGAGTGAAACCATTAAAATGGAGCATGCGAGAGTGAAGGTAGTGATATGCTTCTAAAAAGGCCATGCAAACTTGTGGTATTGTAATAGGCACAAATGTGGAAGAGCATACATTAACAAGCTTCATAGGTGTATGAGCATCAAGAGCAAGTGACAAACTCAAAGATTGATAAATGTGGGTTCGGGAGCAATAACCTAAAGTGGACTAGGAGCATGGATATGGCTGTCCATAATATGGTGGTGATGTTTTAGGCTTGCAAGTTTGTTCTCGTAGGAATTTTATTATTTTATCCTTATCATGAATGAGTGATTGTAGAAGAGAATTTGACTTCTTGAGTGATCTATTTTCTTCCACAAATTTTACAATATTCTCTTGAATTCCACACACTTTAGAGAAAAGCATATCATTCTTATAATCCATGATAGATATAAAATGCAACTCCTAGAAGTTTGGGATGTCGGGCTCATCTGAAATTACGTACATAATCAATTATAACACTCTTCCATATTTTACACTTTATATTATTGTGCAAGTCTCAAAATAAATATTTCCAATGGAAAGAGCATGAAAAAAAAACACTTTTGCAAAAAACGGCACTCAAAACCAAGTTACCGATCAAAAGTTACAAGCTTTTTAATATTTTTCTCTGTTATTTATTTTAGTTGCCACTAAAACAAAATAAATTGTTGTTTCCTTCACCACACAAATAAAATTAAAGGGGGCTATAGTTAAGCACCTACTAGTAGGAATCACAAGCTTTAAGCCTTCATATGACCAAGGGCTAAGGGTTAAGGGACCAAAATAATTATATACCAAAGGTATTTAATTCCACAATATCTAAGACAAGAGCAAGGTTTAATCATAGTGGGGAAAAATAATACATATTTAAAAATCATCATTGTAAATTCTTACTTACCCACTCCCATAACACGGTTAAAAATTAAATTTGATATGCAATCAAAACATCCTAAAAACATTCCCATTATATATGGAATTTCATCACCTTTCTCGGTGATATAAAGAAGTCCTCCTAACTCATATTTCCCAAGTTATGGACCGGTGGAACTTGGGGTGAAAATTTTCCCAAGAGCGGGCCTGTGGGCCTAGGGAGGAAAATTTTTCCCAACTCGAGCTCGGACTTCGGAGAGAAAGTTCTCCTAGAGGAAGAAAGTGAATCATGGAGCGGGAATAAAAATTTTCCCAGCACACAAGTTTCAGCAAGAGCAAGGAAAGGCATTTAGCACTTTTTCCCTTTTAGGACAAAGTTAATTTTACACCTGCACCTCCGCCGATGCCCAGGGAGGCCATGTGGTAGCTCCTTATTGGTTGCAGGCAGCGGGTGAGTGGTTAACATTTGGAAAATTTAACTATTCAAAAGGAAGGGCAATAAGGTCAAAAGGAACCCACGTCTCCACCTATGCGAGAAGATGCCACATGTCACCAACAGCTTAGCTATGGTTTGGTGGGCTGGTGGGGATAATTTTGAAATTTCACAAAAAAAAATTCTGAACCATTAAGGCTTAAAAAGATCCGCTCCTTCGTCAACGCCTCATGAAGCCACGTGGCAAAGACACCTAATTACTCAGTGGGTCGGGCGAGGCTGCAGGAAAACTTACTAATTGTTCCAAAAAAAAAAAAATTTAAAGCACTTAAGGTTAAAATCAATCCAAGCCTCCACGATTCCCAATGAAGCCACTTTTCGATCAATGATTGGTTGTGGGGGGCAGGCATGCAGATGAAAAATTACCAAATTAACTTTTTGGACTTAGATCATTTTTGGACAAAATGAATGCTTGCGGATTAGTGGAGTGGTGGAAAACTTCATGAATTTGAATCTTTTAGTAGAAAAGCCAAAAAAAAGGAAACTTTTAGCCCGTGGATCTGCCCAAGAATATTTTATTCATTTGAAATTTGACAAATGATTATTTTGAGCCCGAAATAAAGAAAAAACTTCAGAAGGCCATAACTTTTGATTGGGAACTCAATTTTTGGAAAATGAGGACTTTCTGGAAAGCTCTCAACATCATATTTTCACAACATCCTTAGTAATTTCATTTTGATAAATTTTAAAAGGTCAATTTTTAGAAAATGTCTTTCTATCACTTAGGAAGTGAATTGGTATTTTTAACTTATCAATTTTGTTCAAATTTGTCGTTAATTATTTTTTTGCTTGCCAAAATAGGAATGGAGGATTTTACTTGAAATAGTGTAGGATAGATTACAAGTTTGAGTTTTCTTGACTAATTTGAATTTGAAATTTATCAATTTTATACATCAAGAAGTCTGCATTTTGCTTTTGCCCGATTTGAAAGGTTCTATAAAATTTTCATAAGTATTTTGGTATGTTTGGGGTCATTTTGAACTTACAAATAAAATTTGATATTTCATTTTTTCTTTTTTATGTCAAGGTTATTCTATTCAATTTTTCATTAATAATTACTAGTATGAAAGTTATCTAACAAAGCTCAAATTCAAATAGATTTATTTTCATTTGCCAACTTCAAACTATGAATTCATTCAACCCAATCTAACATACTAAGTTGAATCAAGCAAAGTATTCAAATGCCATATTACAATTCTGATATCTAAAACATTTATTTAAAAAAACAAATTATTATGACATTTCTCCATACGTATTCACTTTTTCATCCTTCTAACATAATTTCAAAATATATTCAACAATTATATTTCAATACCCAATAATGCCATTTGAGTAAAGTAATACAATCCTTTATTAAATCAAATATATACCTTTACAATTTCTTCTTTCATTCCTCAATTACAATATACATAATATGATTTCTTTCACATTCTTCCAAAATCAAAAAACGGAGTATATCTCTTTCACAATTCAATTTAAAACTTTCATGCCCATACAGATCATCTTTCCATCACATATTATATACAATATCATCCACTTCAAGTGGGAAAAGGTCATATTAAGAAATGATCTTAGCAAGGACTATCAAAATGTCTTTTTCTCGGTTCTAGATAAGCAATATGAATTTCCATCATTATCCAATTTGGTCACAACAAAATAGGGAAAGGAAACGCTCTCCACCCAACCAAGACATTCAATGAAAAGGGAGAATACATCCTTCTTCATTGGCCCCTGAGCCCCAACCATATTGTAATAAGAAAAAAAAAATTCAACTCATGGCAACAATAGGCTACCACAACACAAAGGAAGATTTCTCATTCAATACACACCAAAATAAAGCTGCAGTTTGTCACCGTAGAAAAAACAACAAATAACACTCAAACTTCATCATGCAAGCCAAAGGAGCAAGAAACTATGGGGATGTTGCTTATGCCTCTCACAGGGAAATGGTTATCACCACCGAGAACAAATTGCCAAAATATATATCATTTCAAATCCCCGACATGCCCTTATGCATCCCCTAAGTACCCTTTATTACTCACTTTTTCTTATGCCTCCCAACCTCTTATGGCACCCCATAACGAGTAAAGAAATGCAAGTTATTTCTTTGTAAGGTGGAACCCAAATACCAACTCCTCCACACTTATACCTCCCCAAAACACTTATGCCTCCTACAAAATTCCCCATAGTCTTCTCCTACACCATCCCTAGGCCATCTACCCAACCAGCCAAAAATAAAACAACACATTCAAACATTCACCATTCACATATGCATACAAATAAAAGGAGAGTATTTCCAAGAGCTAAGATCTTACCTCTCCATGATGGAGTTTGTTCCAAGTTCAAAACAACATCTCTCCAATGCAACAAAACCAAGAGATTAACAATCAACAAGTATGCAACAATCTCCAAATTTCTCCCAATTTTCAAGATCTCCAAAACCCAAAGCAAGTCGCCAAAAATGAAGTGATAAAAGTGAAGCAAAAAAACCACAAAATAAGACAAGGAACTCAAATATATAGAAGAAGAAATAGAAGAGGATGAGGTGGACTCATGTGAGATGCCACATCACACATCCTCAACTCCAACTCATAATTCAACTTCAATCTCCAAGGTACAATAAATAAGTAGGTGAATAAATGATAGTTTTACTTACACACTCAAATCAAACCCACACCTCACAAGGACTGAAATTGAAAGCATGTAAGAAAGTGTAATAAAAGCATATAACTTGACGTACAAAAATTCATAATGAAGGCTAGATTTAAACCTCCAACCATAGGTAAGGTTGGCATGCAAATTTAAGAGGTATGGGACAAGTTTTTCCAAAATCAGCCTCCAAGGACAAATTCGAATTTCAAAAGGAGGTGGAGTGTTTCATACTCCAAAATTTATTTACACATCACTTACACATTTCTTACAACACTTTAATTTTAGGCCAACAACTCTAATAATTACTTTCTTATGTCCCAATTTGATTAATTAATTTTAACAACATGTTTACTCACATTAATTTACCACAATTAATAAATAATGAAAGGGGTAAACACATCACTTAATAAACACATACAAACATCAATAAAAAGGAACCAAATAAATAAATACACATAACCCTTGGTCACATTTAAAGGTGATCCCCCATGGGAATCCCTAACAATCAAACACACACACACACACAAACAATACAAGTTGTCATGGTGACCTTGTTGAATTCATCTAGAATTCCAATGTGGTTGGTCTCCAATCCCCCAATGTTTGTTGTGATATTTTTAACCTACACAATACAAATACCCCTTCGGCCTCGTGGCCATATCAGAACATCCAAATGAATATAATATAATTTCAAAATCATCAATATATATATATATATATATATATATATATATATATAATCACAACAACATCCAAAAAATCAAAAATATCACTTACAATTTCATCAGCAACTATATAATCATCAATTTTAAATTCAATTTTCTCGGTCTACTCAATATATCTAAATATCACATGTCCTAACAACATCCATAAATATATATATAACCATGTCCAACAACATGTCAACATCTATATAAAATGTCTCTAACAATCATCATGCATCATATATGAATAAGAAGCAACAATAATCCATGATCTGAAATCTAACACCATACTAAATCAAAACTATAATAATGTCCATAATATAGTCAGGAGTATCATGATCAATATCAAAAGTGTCGAAGGGAAGTGAGCACTACAAGTGTGCTTCTTCTGCAACAAGAAAAAAAAACCAACTACCTAAACAAATGGCTGAGTTTACAGTTGATCTTAGGGTTTTCACACCATCCATTTCATCCCTTCTATGCCTCGACCGTTTCATCCTTTCTTCATGTACCGAGCCTAACCGATCTCTTCTTCTTGAGATCTACTGACCGTGTATTCACTATGGGCCAAGCTTAATTTTTCTACCATTTACTCAAACCCCATGTCTACCCACAAATCAGCTCGGTCTGAATGATGTCTAGGTTTCTTTTACCCTTTTCCACTGGGATCCATATATCAGCTCAATGCATTGTAATGTGCCTACTTTTAGCTCACCTCACCGAGTAGCTCATTGAGGTACTTGGAAAGCTCCTTCATATGCCCAACCTATATTGCCACCTCCTAAGGCCTCCTTCATGTTGTGTGAGCTCAAGAGCTCGAACTATACACTAAGATGCACTGAGCCTTAAATCACCAAGCTCACCAGTTACTCACCAAGCAACTCGACAAGCTTCATTTTAGCTTGGTGCCTTCAAAACACTCCATGAATTCTAATATCTTAGGAATTTTCAATGCATAAGGATTTGATGAATATGGGTAAGGTGACTTGGTTCATATCTTCCGCTATTTTCCATCCTTTATTGTTTTTGTACCCAATATGGGGTAGTTGAGGCCCATAATTCATTCTTTTCCAAGATGATCTTAAGGGTAGAAATCAAAAAGGAGGAAAAATTCATTAACCCAATTTTTCATTTCTGAATTGACTGGATGAGCCTCCCGAAACATCAAAACTTGCTTATAGCCTAGTTTAATATTTTGCACTCTACTTAAGTACCTAGGTCCCATTATCTCCTTGTTGTCCAATTTGGCCCAAGGGGCGAAATTGGATAACATTATCCTAATAAATAAATAAAAGGATAAATAATAACTTACAC
Organism: Taxus wallichiana var. yunnanensis; assembly: GCA_018340775.1. NCBI lineage: Eukaryota > Viridiplantae > Streptophyta > Pinopsida > Cupressales > Taxaceae > Taxus > Taxus wallichiana. Next base: position 231,713,364 of record CM031237.1, on the reverse strand, counting down.
TAAAAATATTTACTATCAACTTATTCTCAAAGAAAGTAATCACCATTGTTCTAGGGTGAATGAAGCATTCACCATTTTTTTCATCTAATTGCTAGAAGGAAATTCAGATTTGAGGTTCTCTTTTCAAGATGCAACATTGATCAACAAATATGGATGCTGCTTCACTCAATTTGCCACCGCTTTCCTATATCACGGTTTCAGGATTTGATTTTCCTCCTCGTAAGATCCTTAGATATATTAATAATAAAATAGTTATGTTCAAGTTGTGTAGGAAGCATTTTCAAGTCCACAACAGGTGCATGAACTGCAAGAAAAAATATGTGACCTTCCCTATTTCCGTTGGAATTTTTTCATACAAGAGTGGTGTCGATGCCGCAACTCTTAAAGCTTCTTTTCCCCCTTGAGCCTCTATTAATACACATACAGATCTTATTTTGACATCCAAATTAATCTTGAAACCTTCAATCTCCCAGAGTTACACCATATTCCTCATATTGAAGACTATGTTATTAATGTATTTGAGACTCTACATGTTCATCTTTTATTATTCATGGTTACTCTATGCAAAAATTATGGTATAAATGTTGTTTACACCTCAACACACATAACATAGTGATTAGCACTTAAACATTTTGTTGTATTTATAGTGGTTTCTTAAGGTTCCTAATTGGAAAAAACACACCATGATCCTTTCCCATAATGATGAAAGGAATGATAACCAGATCGTACCAAGCCAAGAACACAGATTCTAATCAAACACCATGATTAATAAGATGAAAGCAATTCACCAGAATAGCTTTACATAAAACCTTTGCAAACAAATGAGCAACAATATCATATATTATAATGGAACTCAATGCAATACATTGAGAATGGGCCTTTTCTTAAATAGGAAAGGAATAACAATCTAATAACCAGTTAAGGTCGTAGATCAAGCCATAAAATAAGGAAATAACTAGTCATCAAAGAACTAGTCAAGACCATAGATTTAGGAGAGAACTAGACATCAAGGATCTAATCAATACCATAGATCAAGGAAAGAACTAGTCAATACCATAGATCAAGAAAAGAACTATACCTAACAACTAGATAATATCTCCTAATATCTAAATAAGATAAAATAAATATCCACACACATAAGTGGGTGAAGATAAATACAATAAAGGTAAAGAAAGTACCTAGGTGAACATGAGCTTAGGTAAATACCTACAATAACAAAACGAAAGTTTTTATAAGAAAATATCCTCTCGAGTTGGTTCATCGTGATCAAATGTTATTTCCCACTCATTCTTCTTCTAGAAATAAATATTGATTCACTTTTATTGATTATGTTTTTCAAATGACATGGATGTACTTTCTCAAGTACAAAAGTTAATTCCTGAGAAATTAATTGTGTTTTACTTGTTTATATTGGTTTATATAGGTATAGTTGATAACAAGATAATGACCTATTAGAGATATCAAATTAAAAATTGAATCTCCCAAGGATCTAGAGAAAATTTCTAGTTTTAGACAAATTGTTTGGTAGTTTTTTCCATAAGAGATGTGCGCTTTTGCAATATTAGTTGCATTATAATTGTGATTGATGGATTTATTTAGATTGGTGTGGTAATTCTTGTGAGAACATGAGAAGTTCAATCAAGACTAAAATTCTAGCAATGGGACTAAGAATATAGCAATTAGGCTTATAATATGTGGTGGTACCAAGTTTGATGCATTTGTAGGATAAATTTCTCTCAAAGGAAAACTATTAAAGAGGAGGCATACAATAAAATTGTTTTAAGTCCGGTTAAATATCTAGATTCAAATGGAATGATTTATATTACATCAAAAATAAGGTGAATGATCCTTATAATGACTTAGTATCACCACATAAGAGTACAATTTATGTATATTAATTTTTGCCTTTATGAGAAGTATCACCACAACATAAATGGTAGTTTCAGGGGCCATAAAATAATTTTCTTAAGCTCTGAGATCCTTTTTTCCTTGATAGTTATCTACGTTATTATATAGTCACCGATTAGAGTTTACTAGAATGGTTCTATAATATAAAAGAAACAAGGACCTATATAAGAAAGAATTGATACATACACGTAGTTGGTATTATTAGAAATTTCTCTTTGAGTAGATCTCTTGTACTTAGGATCTATGCATGTTGAGATGATAATATTACTTTTTATTATATTTAAACATAATTCAAGTATTAAGATGCCTATGCATGTTGTGCAAAATATGTATTCTTATATTTTTTCAACATTAAAGGAGTTTAGTTGTACTAGTTTTATTTTTCTATAAGATGATCATTTAACCTAATGTAGCTTAGAGTTGTCATGCCCACTATTTTAGCACACAAAATGTAACCAAAAATTGGTAATTTATTTTTTGAGACCATACAATGCAACAAATAAGAATTGTTGCACTAATAAAAAGACAAAGAATACCAAGACTTACCTTAAAAAAATCCAACATACTAAAAATTTAGAACTATCGCATCTGCAAGAAATACATTTTAATACTTTAAAAAGTGTTTCTTTTACGGAAGTACAGTTAAAGTCGTTATTACTCAAAATTTTACAATGCAGGCTAGTTACATCTCATTCTAGGATACATTCCACTATTAGAATTATATATTATTGCTCACGGTACCTATATCTAACCATACATGTCATCTTCCTTTCTTAAACACAAAAAGTTTAGGTCTAAGAGTGCACAACTTTGGCGAGAACCACAATGAACTCTAGCCATCACTTAGGAAGTGAGGTATGCATGAATAAGTTTCTTAACCCATAAAATGTCTTCCTAACCATCACTATTCTATTAATTATGGCTCGCATACAATCCAAAAAATGTAAAGGCACTACAAGAAAATGGGTACTTTATCCACAATTGTTTCACAATTTGTTTGTGGATATCTTATTCAAAATTGTGAATCGGAATTTGTGGACTCCACCCACAATTTTTTTGTGAAAGTATTAAATGTGACAAATATTGTGATTAAATCCACATAAAAACAAAAGTGAAAATGTCACAATTTTTTATGTGGCATTTGTCACAATTTTGATATTGTTAGAAAAATAATAATTTTAAAATTGCAACATGTACCATAATAATCAAAGGGTTGTTATTCCACAATTTTAAAATTTTGACTATTTCAATATTTTGACTATTTCAATATTTTTTAGTATTTAATTTAATTGTTTATTCAATTGTTTTAAATTTTATAATAGTTTTTGATATATTTATATTTTCATGTGTTTATTTTTATATTCTATATTAAAATTTTAATATAATTTTAACGTATTAAAATAATATTTTTTTACTTTTTTAAATACTAACATATACCAATAAGGAAATATTATCCGTAATTAAAAATAGATATATCTCCATATTATAAAATTTAAAATTATCTTTTAATATTTAAATACAAATATTTTAAAATATCATTTTGTTAATAATTTTTTTAAAAAGATTATCTATATGAAAATATTTTACATGATAATATTCAAAATGATAATTAATTTCCAACTAATATATAGATACAGATCTTGAAGTTTAGAATTTACAGAATATAATGTTAAAAACATTTGCACAATATATAGAAATATTAAATACTCAAGCTTTTAGGCATTCGGGATGAAATCAATAGTGCTCAACATAAAATTTGATAAATTATATTTTTCAAATTTAATCATACAGCTATCCACTATCCAATTTTGACCTCTACTGAGCAAATTAAAGCACAAAGAATATCACTTTTAGAATAAGTCTATATGCAAAAGAAATATTGAACAAAAATATTTATAAAAAATCAGTAGATTTGTGCCAACATTCAATCTGCAAAGGATATGTAGATCCAAAAATGATAGAATTTTAAAACACCTTGTTCAGCCATGATGTTTTGAAAATTTTACTGAGATCTAATTAAAATGGGATGAAGTTTTTATTAAGATCTTAGTGGAGATGTTGAAGTACTAAATGGTGATACATTACCTGAACCTATTCAAGTACCCACTAGAGGCGCTTTTGATGAGTGAGTATTCTGACAAGAAAGAATATTTGGATTATGTGGTTCCACTTGGCAAGCATGCGAGGGACGTGAAGGCCGTAATGAAACAATAGTGCCTCAATAAGAATAAACAATGGATCAATTTACTCGTCATGCTCCCATACATAACTTCTTACCACTCTATGTCCTTTGTAGTGCTCAAGTTAAGGTTCACATTCAGCCTTCCACTTCCGCTTCACATAAATGAACATCATAGTAAATTCATTCATATTTTATTTGTTTTGATTCATCTCTCGCAATATTTCACTCAATCCAATGTTAACATTAAAGACCTCTTTCATATTTTTTTTTGTTAGAGAAATTTTAGGTTTTCAATATTTCGCTAGGGATCAATGCCCTGAATCGTGGAAGTTTAGGTTTTCAAATTTTTATTGGTACGTATCAAATTCACGGATTAATAGTTCAACCCTCGAGACTCCATCTTATCAACGAGGCATTATGATGTTATTTTGTTTGATATTTTCTTAGTTATAAATATTTAATAAATATTGTTATTATAAAATAAAAGCCAATGGTATATGTAAAAAAGAATGCGTAATAGTTCTAATGGCACAAAAGTTATATGCATGGATTAAAGTTTTCTCGCTAGCATACTTGATATATAATCAGGTATGAAAAACATCGCTAGGTAAAATAATTTAAAGTGGAGTCTTTACATTATCATACTAGAATGACCATATCTTCTTTAACGAGGATGAGATAATATTGTAGATTTTTCACAACATTTGTAATATATATAGATATTTTTAATACAATTTGAGTTTAGGATTTAAATTTTAGATATAAAACATTACTTACCTTTATTATTTTAAGATAATGTGGGCAATCTACACTTTTTAATTCAGAATGTAAGAAAGTTAACATTAATATTAATTTTCCATAATTTGAATGATTTTGTGTTATGGATTATAAATATTTTATGTATTTAATTATTAATAAATATATATTGTAAATTATCCATGATTAAAGTTTATGATATTTAATTTTATAAATTATCAATGATTTCAGTTATTGTTGTATTATATTTCTCATAATATATACATTTTACCTTTTCTAGATAGTAGATTATTGTAGAATTTTTATAAATTGTATTGGAACTTAGAATTGTCCACAATGTATATATTTTATATTTTCTCGGATAATGCAAAATGAATGTTTTAATGGTGTAGAATTTTTGGTGAGTTTTAGTTGTATCAAAGAGTGGTGAAGTAAATTTAAATTATGGTACATTATTTTAGTTTGTTTAAAACATCAATAAATCTTCGTTCAAATTTTTTTTTTTCTAACTACAACTCAAAATGTGAATTATCCAAAAATGTAAATTTACGATTTAAAATTTGTGGAATATTTATATAATATTTATTAAATCTATTTATTTTTTAATAATTTTCTACAACAATTAATTTTTTGCGTATAATGTTATGGATAAATAAACCTACTTTTAATAATTTTTACTATTCAAATTAAAATTTAGGTGTTTATAATATCTACAACTATAATTTAGTTTATGTTTCACAATTTGGAATTTGACTTTTATGAATTAGTGGAAATAGTTTTAAAATCGTGAGAAAACATGATTTTTCCACAATAAAATTTCAATAATGTAGATCTTTACAAAATTAAAATCTGACTTTTATGAAATTGTGCAAAATTTACATTTTATTTATAGAAGCTATTCATTTAATGTTGATAATTCACAAATTTTCTACATAACTATTTTTTTGTGGATAACAATGTGGATAAATTAGCCTACTTCTAGTAGTGGGAGACAAGTTTAACTTGGAACACGAGCACTTCTTATCGTAGTGTTTTATAGGTACAAATAGTAGGGTCAACGCCATTTTTCATTTTTATTTGGTAACATGGATATCTTTGCTAACACATGAGTATGACTAAGAAACGTCACAAAGTTTCCTTTATCACTATGAACAAAATCCATTCTCTTTATAAGGTGTTATTTCAAATCAAAATTACCACTAGGAACAAAACATTCCATAGTATAAGGTACTCATTTAAGGTTAACCCATGAAAATATAAATGGATCTTTTAACATACAAGGTTAACCTTCTCCAATTCCAAAGCAATTTACTTCCATGGAAAAAGCTAATCTTGGCCCAAATATTTCTTCACACATATCTCTAATCCCTTTAATGACACAATAAGGAGATAAAATCTCAAGTATTAACATATGAACATGATTTCATTTTCTTAATGGGTATAAATACACCATCCTCAAGATAATTATAGGAATCTTACTACATAAGCCACTAACAAGGGTGAATAACTCCTTTCTTAATATCATGGAATTACTTTCCTAATGTCCTATAGAGAAATTACCTCTAAGAAATTGTAACATTATACACTAAGTTGTTTGGTCCTTCACTACAAATGCTTTGAGAAATGGGACTTCAAAGAAATTATATAATTTATAATGCACTATACAAAACATTATCCATTCCTTCCTAGTCCTACATTCGGTTTAATCTAGATCAAAAAAATGGATTTTTTGTTCAACATGGCGGAATGGTTCCACCCTACTTTCATTTGTTTCTAAGAAAAATCCACGATAGTGCCATTATAGCATATTACTAAAAAATTCCCCATGAATAACATTAAATTACATCCCTTTAACTACACTTAAATTTTTATTAAATGAGACCATTATCCCATGGTTATCTCATTAATTGAACTTAAAGTCCCACAAACACATATTATGGTAACTAACTAAGAGAGAGGAGAGGTGTTTTTAAGATTATCATGACATATAATTGGATCGTTTAACAAGGAATGCAATACTTGTGTGGTCTTCTTACTTGGGTTTCTTTTGACTAATTGATTTCCTCCTAAATTCTATTTCTCAAGGTGGTTCCATTTACACATCTATATAAGAAACATTTCCCCCTAAGGTGATGCACACTTCATAATTTGGAAGGCCTTATGTCACTATGTTTCATAAGAGTTTCTAAAATTTATTTCTCAATTGAGAAAAGATTCATCACCACATTATACATTATCTACAATGTTTATAGATACACATTAACACATGACTTAACCATGGTCAAGACAAAGCTTAGTTTTAAACTTAAAATTTCCTTTTATTTAAAGGTATATCAACCTTACACATATCGTTAAATCATATAACATTATTCCTTCACTACCATATAATGTCCTTTTTCTTTCCATTACCCAAAATTAACATGTTATTATCTTATAACCATGTTGACACATCTTTTTGAAGATGTCATATGTAACCTACCAAGCCCTTGAGTTGGTTTTCTAATGGATCGTGTTCAGCGTCATCCATTGCTACATTCTCGATTTCTTCATAATGGTGACCTATTATGGAATGTAAAGTGGATATTTATCCTTACGCTAGATATTTTTTTATCATGGTTTTTAATTTGATTGAAGATAGGGATTAAAAATTTTATGCTATGAGAACATCATAATCATCTTCTCCTCATGAAATCACGATTTCCATCTTTCAACCCCACTACTAATACCTATAATGTCAAGCTTGTTTGGGTTCGATTACGTCACCTTCTAGTGTAATTTTGGGGGAGGAGAGAGTTTGGTTTCCATTGGAAATGCCGTGGGTAAATTTTTAGATATTGATACTAAAACTGAACTGTATACTCACACTACCTATGTTCATATTTTGGTGGATATGGATACATCGGTTAATCTACCAGATTTTATGGAACTCAAGGTTTTAGATCGGATTTTTCCCAACCATTTGACTATGAAGGGTTACCCTTCAGATTTAGGAAATGCTTTGGCCTAGGTCATCTAGATTCAAAATGTAAAAGTGTGAAACACAATGTGAATGGACAAGTTTCGATAAATAGCGAGGAGACAATGAATTATTTATTCAATGTATTCAATTCAATGTATCAAACAAAAGAGTAGAGCCCCAAATATAAAGGTTGTGGGAGGAAGGAGGACAGTTATAATTGTCCATCAAATACATAACAACAATGTATTAAAACTAAACTAATGCTAACATTCCCCCTTAATACATTGTTTCTACATATGTACCCCTAAACAAATCAAACTTCACCTTGTCGAGAGGCTTGGTGAGAATATTCGCAACCTAAAAATTAATAGGGCAAGACCTTGGAGCTGAATTTGGTGGTTCAAGACCTGTTCATGAATGTAGTGACATTCGACCTCAATATGCTTTGTTCATTCATCAAAAACAGATTCTTCACAAGCTTCAACACACCTTGATTTTCACAGTGAAGTATGGGAGGTTTCTCTCTAGTAATTCCTATATTTGTAAGAATGTGATGTAACCAAATCACTTCGCACATAGATCCTTGTGTGGTGCGGTATTCATCCTCGGTGGATGAGAGAGCAAAAACCATTTTTTCTTGCTAATCCATGAGATAGGTCCAGATCCGAGATGAAAAAATACCCTGAAGTGGATTTCTTGTCATCAACGGATCCTGCATAGTCCGAGTCTTGTAAGAATAACTGAGCGTTCTTCTGATACTCCAGACCAAAGTCAACTATACCTAAGACATATCTCAACACATGCTTTGTTTCTATCCAATGACATTTCTTCAGCTCTACATAAATCTAACAAGATAACTCACTATAAAGCAAAGATCTCGGCCTAGTATAAGTCAAGTAAATGATACTCCCCACAAGCTATTGTAGTGAGTGCCATCTACCTATGGTGAATCCTGGATTCTTGATAATTGCAAAGCTTTTTCATAGGTGTGGACATTAGTTTATAATCTGACATTCCATACTTCTCTAGGAGAGTCTTGGCATATTTCATCCGGGAGATGAAAATATGATTCTTATTTTGCCATATCTCTAAGCCAAGAAAGTAGTGAAGTAGCCCCAAATCGGACATGTCAAAGGATTTCTTCGATCATTCTTTACATCATCCACAAGATTGTCAAAACTTCCCGTGATCACAAGATCATCTACGTAAAACTAGAATAACAATCTCTGTTCCTAGCTTCTTGATATACAAATTTGTATCGAGGGCTATGAGTTAATCCATGCTATAATAGGTGATCATCAATTTTTATATAACATGCCCTAGGTGCTTTTTTGAGTCCATAAAGTGACTTTATCGATCACATACCTTGTGTGGTTGATGCTCGTCTACAAACCCTTCAGTTGGGCCATGTATACTTCTTCTTTGAGATCACCATTCGAAAAGAACCTCTTTACATCCATCTACTGAAGTTTCCATCCATTTTGTGCTGCCAATGCACACGACACCTCTCGATGGTTGTTATCTTCACAAGGGGTGCAAAGGTCTCGTCATAGTCAATTCCTTCTTGCTGAGCATAACCCTTTGCAACAAGTCATGCTTTGTGTTTGTCGATTGAACCATCTGCCTTATATTTTATTTTGAAAATCCATTTGCAGCCAATGGATTTCTTACCTGAGGCAAATCGACAAGTTCCCACATCTGATTCTGAAGTAGGGAATCATATTCAACATTCATAGCCTATTTCCACTGTGGTTGGTCTAATGCCTCACGAACAAGCAGGTGTTAGGTTCAAGTCTTATCAACAAATGAACTCATGAGTGTAAAATTTACCTCTTTTCTAGCTTGACTTTGTGTTATGACTCCCATAGAAGTACTGGAAGTGATTTTAGGTGTGTATCCCCAATAGTATTCTAGACCCATTTCGACGTTGGTGCTTCTATTGTTGATGTGAAGATGTGTTTTCCAGTGTTCCTAGATACATGAATAAGTCTCCACTCAGCTCTTCTTATCTTTGAGAAGAATCATCTTGCCCATCATCTAGATGTGTGAGCAATCTATGTGACGAGGTCGGTACTGGATCTCCATTGTGTGGCAGGGAGTCAAAGGATGACTCATCACACACCACATCTCGACTCTCATATATTTTCTTCGTCTCAGAATCCATGAGATGATATGCCTTTAAGGAAGTACTATACCCCAAAGACAAGACATGGTTGTGTCTTTGGATCGATCTTCTTCCTTTTCTTATCTAGAACATGCATATATGCAGTATAACCAAAAACTCTCAAATGATAGATAGAAGGTTTATGACTAGTCCATACCTCTTCCGGTGTCCTATTCTACAAGATCTTCATGGGTGCCCGGTTGAGTAGATACACTATTTTTTAGACTACGCTTTCGCCCAAAACTGATCCTCCAACTTGGTGGTGGAGAGCATACAATGAGCCATCTCCATGATAGTCCTATTGTGTCGCTTAAAAATCCCATTCTATTAGGCATGTAGGGTGTAGTCAGATGTTGTTGAATGCCATGCTACTTCAGGTATGCTAAGAACTTCTTCGATACAAATTCCCCCTCGATCTGAGTAGAGGAGAAGGAGAGGCTTCCCAGACTGCCTGGTGGCTTGCTGGTAAAAGGTTTGGAAATTGGCAAATGCCTCACTCTTCTTCGAGAAAATATACCCACATTTTTTGTGAGTAATCATCAATGATGAGCTGGAAGTATTCAAAACCTTGGAAGCTAGCTGGCAGGGGTCCACATAGATCGGTGTGTACAACTTGAAGATGCTCCATAGAATGATAAGAGCTCTATTTGAATGGACCTCTGTGTTGTTTTCCCACAAGACATCTTGAGCAAACAGGTAAGGAATGGGAGAGTGGAGGAAGCCCTCTTACCATTTCCTTGGCACTGAGATGATGTAGAGCCCCAGCAGAGAAGATGATCATATCAAAAGTGCCATAGTGCAAAGGGACTCTGCCATTGAAGAAGAGAGAGAAATGTTAGAGAAGTGACCGCATCCAGTTTAATAGACAGCCCTTCATAAATGCTCGAGAAAAAGTTGAGTCTCCTAGGAAATGATGCAGACTTGACCCTTTCTAAACAAAGAATTCGATCCACATTGGATGATTAAGAAGTGACTCAAAGATAAGAGATTTGATGTCAAACTGGAACATATAGCACCTTCGTGAGTGTACATCTTCATGTCCCAAGAGGAATGATTACATCACCAATCCCCACCATGCAGTATACTCCTGATTATCTGTGATGGTGATCCGATCTCTAGTGGGCTGGTCACTCAGGGTATGGAACAACTTATTGTCAGTCATGTGTTTACTGGCACCCGAATCAATCAACCAGACACTTTCTGATGGCTGCAAATTCTGCAAGACTAGGACAATGTCTGGATGAGTTGTATCTAGAACCTCTTCATCGGAGGAGGCATCCTACTAAGCAGCAAATATGACCCTTCTACCTCTAATTACGAGCATGCCATTAGGATTTATTGGAATATCCTTGGCTAGAAGTGCTCTCTTCACTAGAGTTTCCATGCTTGCGACCGTTGTAATAACATTTCGCAGTCATGTGCATATTCATGGAGCAATTGTGGCACCATCGATCCACCTTATTGTTCTACTGCTTTTGGGGTGGCTGCTGTGGTGGCCACTGAGAAGGTTGTTGTTGTGGATGCTGCTTCTGATTCTGGGGGGCTGACTTACCCTTTCCAAGGCTTGTTGCTATGATTTTTCCTCATGATGAGAGCCTTGTCTTTGAAGGCTTCTTGAACATTCTGAATGGCTTCTTCCTGCTGGAGATAATTCACCAGTTTGACAAAACTCACCTCCTGTTGAGTGATGGTCAATGGTGATCGATTGTCTGAAACCGGAAGGAAGAGCTCGTAAGTTGAGTAGGACTAGCAACTTGTCATCCACCGGTTCACCGAGAGCATAAAGTTCTACGCGTAACTCAGCCACACGCCGCAAGAAGGCTTCGACTAATTCACCATCATGCATACTCATCATGTGAAGCTTTGTTTGAAGATGCAGCATCGTCATCAGATTCTTGGCTTCATAGATAGTACACAATGTGGCCCATGCCATAGAGGAAGTGGTTGCTTCCTGAATGTGAGGTTGAACCTCATCGAAAAGCTCAGAGTGATAAGCATTAATGCTTTTACATCGGCCTTTTCATACTTAGCCAACAGATCAGCGTCTGTGGGAGGGGTGTCCATGCCATAAAAACGATCCCCCAAAGATATTCAAACTAAAGAATCTTTCACATCTTGGTTTTCCCTCGCTATGAAATTTGGCCCTTTTAGCAAATGGGCATTCGCAAAAAATGTGAGGTGTGCGACATTTCCAATAACCCAAAATTGTATTTTATTTATTGATTGTTCAAAAACAAGCATACAAATGCTTACTGAAGTAACCTATCATGAAGATGGGCTCTATAAGCTTGTGCAGTGAGATGGGGAAACTCCTGTGGGTGTTCTACTTCATGTTCATCATCTACATCATAGCCGGCTCCAATTCTTCATAGATTTGGCACACTTAACAACACATGTCGAACCTTTAATAGTCGAACAATCTTTGACGCACCAATTCATCAAATAATACGTTGCGGTATTCAAGAATTCATTGAGCAAGACAAAATAGATGCCAGTGGTGTCCTCTTGGGTTCTTAGAGGTGACCCAGTGGAATAGTTGCTCGTAACACTCTCGGCATCGTAAATGTGCAATATGTATGTATGTTCCACCCAGGTCACACAAGCTCCTTGCTAACACGGCTCCATGCAGTCACCACTCCTCTCCTTTGGTGGCTTGCTTCCAAATGGCTCACCTCCTCCACACACAGCACACACAGGAGCATCAATGTCAAATCTTCCTATGCAGGTTCAGATTTACTTTGCTTTAGAAAATAGCATAACACCACGAACTGGAAAGTGTATTATCTCGAGAAGGAAATTTTGTCTTTTACACGCCAAAACAAGTAACTACAAGCCAACAAGAATAATTATTCACTGCGGTTGCCAATGCCCAGTTTCCATGCACAAGTAGGACTGGACGCCAATGAGGACACCAAAGCAAAATCAAAACGCCAATGAAGACTACCTTTTCACTTTTCAATTTTCAAGCAAATGCCAGAGAAAAATTTTCTGCGCCAAACGCCACGCTTACAGGTCTGCACGCCAAAACAAACCAATGAAGACTTGTTGCACATCCAGGTCTCCAAATCCTTTTCAAATGCAAATGCTGGATCTTTTAACAGGTCTTCATGCAGGCCAAGGAAGAGTGCCCCAAAACTGCCACGCCCAAGGTCGCTTCCACACGTCCTGATCTTGTGCTACTCCAAAATGCCACGCTGAGGGCAGAGGAGCTCTGATACCAATGATAATGCAGGAGACAATGAATTATTTATTAAATGTATTCAATTCAATGTGTCAAATAAAAGAGTAGATCCCCAAATATAAAGGCTATGGGAGGAAGGAGGATAGTTATAATTGTCCATCGAGATACATAACAACAATGTATTTAAACAATTTTAGAAAAATTTGGGCGAATTATTCGGAGTGGGTCGGTGTCCTGTTCGCCTAAAATATATAGTATATTTTTTTGGGGGTCGGCTTCACCTTCATTTGAAAACATCTCCTATAAAAACCTAGCTGATTCACTAGGGTAGTATACCTCAAGTAGCTTAACAAATTACCAATACTGTGAAATTTGAACTCGCATACCCTTAAGCACCAGAGATTCAGATTACTGTTAGCCTGTGATTGTTGACACGCGCGACAAATGCATTTTGTGACGCGTGAAAATAGCATATCGACGCGATACGCGACAGAGGAAGTGTTGACACGCGACTTGGGCAAAGAAGTTGACGCGCGACGACGAGGAAGTGTTGGCGTGACGCGGGTAGGAGTGTTGACATGCGCGATATATCGCAATGGACGCGCGACAGAAATGAGGTTGTTGACGCGCGTGAAAAGTGCGAGAGTTGACACGTGACAAAGACCTCGCATGGGACGCGCGAACAAGACCTCGATACTCGGATAGAGTCGCTACTTGGTTCTTTTCTTTGACGACGCAGACTCTTTTAAGAATAATGGAAGGTGCCACCAAAGAATACGAATAACCTAAAAGTAAGTAAGAAATCTCATAAATCACTCTTCAAGTATTTTGGAAACTCTATGGATACAGATATTGTAAATACCAATCATATAGATGCCACCACAAAGAATCAGAATACTGACTGTGTGGAAGGTATTATTGAGGTGGACATGCATTCTACACAGTATCAAAGTCAAACAAATGAAACCTACGATAATATGCCAGATCTTGAAGATATTGTTCCTGTTGGGGTGCAACCAGAAGTGCAACTAGATATCACAGATACAAACACTCAGCAAAATGGAAGACATAAATCAAAATCAAACTCCGGTCCAAGAAAGAGGAAACTAGGTGATTGTGATATTGCTCAAAATTCTACTCAAAAAAGTAAAGCATTGAAAATGAACAAGAATATGTGGACCATCGGCGTGACATACAAGTTTGATTGGGCAACTAAATTTCCGCTTATCAACCCGTATAATCATCTAATTCTCAAGAAATCCCATCCGAATGTACATGTACAATATGTACGTGGAAATTGGGAAAGCAACAAAAAATGCAACTGAAGCTGGACACTATAGAAAAACATTGTGGAAAACAATATTTAACTGTAACGGGGGCGGATGGCCAGAAAATCAAAACACATAGGTGGAAAACTGAAAAAGAATGCATGCATGTTAGATACGCAGTGGAATATGAGGCAGAGCAGAAAAACACAGACATTTGTTGAAAAGGGAGGAACGATCACATCGCATATTGGTAAGATGAAAGAAACAAATCTACATGCAAAATTCATACAATTCTCTACTCTTTTTCAAATACTAAAAAAAGGAAGAGCGATTTCGGATTTCCTCGATTTCAAAGTTTTGTATCAATTTAACGGAATGCTGAATGTACCTCAGTCTCATTGGTCTGAAAGTAGTGGATGGGAAATGGAAAAATGCCTCTCATGATAGAGAAGGAAGATTTGAAAGAGAATGTAAAAAAGCAAACTTTATCTCTCTTTCAATTGATGAAGTGACAAAGAATGACAACACCGCATGGGTATGTATCCACATCTATACTTTAGAAAATCATATAAGGACACCTCATCTGTTGGGTGTTATGAAAATGGTTGAAAACTGCAATGCCGAAAACCTATATAAAATAGTTGTTTCTCATTTGAAAGATGTTGCTGGAATGACTGATTATGAAATTGCTACGAAGTTGGTATGCGTTGGAGCAGATGGTGCATCTGTCATGCAGGGTCACCGAACAGGGCTCTATGTTAGATTACAAACAACAGTGGCCCCATATATGCTACCAATTCACTGTATGGCTCACATAATGAATTTAGCGTATAAAATGGTAAGCAACCACGAAAATGTTGCTAAATTAGAAGACCTTATAAGAGAACTTCATGCCTATATGTCAAGCAGCCCAAAGTGTTTTCTCGAGTTCCAAAAATTTGCAATTGGAATTACAGATGGCAAAAAACTTCTGAAGGATGTGGAGACTAGATGGATCTCTTTGTATGAACTTGCATGCAGAGTTCGTGAGGAGTATCCTTCATTGGTGGTTTCATGCACAAATACCATCATGAAGTTGATAGGGCAAGGGACTTGTTGTTCCGTTTAACTGATTTGGAGACATTGCTTACATTGGTTGGTATTCTTCCAATGTTAAAGGAGATCAATACACTAATGAAGCATGCACAGGGTAGATTAATCTATATTGTGGATTTTATACGGATGAGAAAAATGGTATGTCAAAGTCTTGATATATTGATCGCTCCTGTGATAGTTTTGATGCACCTGTTTTTGAAAATTGGAAAGATTTATTAGATCTTAAAAATCCTAACACCTTTTTGAGATTTAATATCCACGATCACCTATGCATCACTGTTAATGGGAGGGAAATACCAATGCACATTTTGTAAAAACGTCAAGATATTACAGGATCGAAATGAGAAGATGTTCCCGTGACACGTAATTTGTTTGAGTCTGTTATAATTGAAACAAGAATAAAGCTTAAAAAAATTTTTAAACCTTGTCATCAAATTAGGAACGTTTCAGAAAGATAAAATTCTAGAAGCCATGGGTGTGATGAATCCTAATTTTTGAATATCAAGGTGGTGCAAACTTTGTCGTAAAGCATTTCCATAAATCAATGGGTACAATAATGGAACAATTTACAAAGACGTTAGAGCTCAAGGGTATGGAAATCAAAGGTATACTGAATGCCGATTTATTAAAGTTTCAGTTAACAAATTTTGCAACAACAATGAGGAACCAATATAAGAATTTAGATCAACCTTCTGAAAGTGGTGCTATTACAAGGCTATGGCGAGGAATCTATCAAAGTTCTATCTTACAAGAAGATATCAATGAATATTTTAGATTATATGAGTTATGCCAAACAATGATTTTGGGGTCTGTGGAGGATGAAAGGGTTTTCAGTGCATTGTCATTTATAAAATCAAAACTGAGAAACAGGTTGGATAAAAATATGGAAAGTTACATGAGGTGTTATGTTTCTCGATACTCCATCGAAACCTTCCGCTCGATGCAGAGCAATTGCACACTTTGGAATTCCCTTTGCGAAAGAAGAGGTGTGAATAATACAACTACAAGTACAAATATTCCCAACCTTAAGAGTGTAATTGGCTCTTCGTCACATTCTACAGAAGACAACATCGAGTTTGATGAAGCTATTGATAATGGATTGTTTCAACTTTAAATAGGTATCTTCTTTATCTATCTTTTATCTTTATCATTAAAGATGTTACAGTTCTATATACTAAAAATGTCAGGCAATTCACCCATCTATCTACTAATCCATTTCTCGTGTTGGGTTTTTTTAAAACACAAATCTAGCTCATTACCAAAGGGCAAAGTGATGATTTCAACTTTAAGGAGGTATCTTTTTCCCCTTAATCTTATTGTTTTTTACTATTCATTTTTTTCAGCTCAAGTTATCATTAAAGATGTTACAGTCTATGTATTTACATTTAGTTAAATACAATCTTTTTATTTTTTGAAAACGTGGGTTGACATCCGTCCGAGGAAGTCACATTTCTGACCGACAATGTCGCAACTCACCCATCTATCTACTAATCCATTTTTTGTGTTGAATTTTTTAAGACAAAGATCTAGCACATTACCGTGATGATTTCAATTTTAAATAGGTATCTTCTTCAACATAATCTTATTGTTTGTTACTTTACATTTTTTCAGCTCTTGTTATCATTAAAGATGTTACAGTCTAATTCTATATATTTACATTTATTTAAAGATATTGTTGGTCTATATATTTAAAGATGTTGCCGCACTTCTCAGATCGACAATGTCGTGCAACTCACCCTCTATCTACAATGTCGTAAAACAAAGATCTAACACGTATACGCTTTCATGATTTCATAGCAATATAATACGCAAGAGGTAAGCTAAACCCTATCATATTTGCAATTATGTTTAATTTCTTACCAAAGTGATGATTCTTTCTTGATTTCTTAGAATTATATTTAATTTATTTTTATATGTGCAAAAATATTTTTTTAATCAAACAATACATTATCATTTTAAATATATCCACATAAAATTCCTCATCATCCATATATATCATATCATCACCATATCATTATCATATCCCGAGTCCCGACACTACAATTATTATTAACACAATTCTATTCATTCTAATGTTATCTATATCCATTCTAATCATTAATGTCATCTATATCCATTATAACACATTCCATTTTTTTATTTAATCTTTATCCATTCTAATGACATTATGATCATTTCGTTATAAGTATAGAGAATAATTATCTTAAAACAAGTTCAAAAGTCTAGAGAAGAAGAATTATCATCTTGATATAAATCTAATCCACATTAAATTGATCATCGTCCATATATATCATATCATTATCATTCATCATTTTCATCATCATCTATCATTAATTATCAATTATCATCATTCATCATCTACGTCCACATACAATTCATGACAATGCAAGTAAACAAGAAACATACATATAATTCATGATAATCACCATCTAATGCAATTAAAATTAAAGATTGTATATAAATCCATATAATTAAATTCAAATACCATAGTACATACTCAATAGTAGAAGTTTTCAAATTCAATATTTAAAGTTTCCTCAATAATAAAAGTTTCTAGTTTTCAAAACCCTCTTTTTCTTTATCCAATTCTACTCCTCTGCTCTCTTCCCCAACGGCTTCTTCCACTGTGGCTGTACCTCTTTCCCCAACACCAGAAATAACCCCTGAACTTATAAGATCTTCTGCAGCACTGTCCAGATTTTTTAAAATTCTTTATTCTTGATTTGTCGCATCTCCATGCGACAACAAATTTGGATCAGCTGCAGCGTATAAACTATCCCGTTGCCAATAATTTTCATAACGACTAATAATCTCATTGATAAGAACCTTAGCCCTTCTCTCCCATTCTATAAGCTGATTGATATGAGGAAGAATAAACTCACTGACATGGGATTGACAATCATAACCAATTAAGTTCTCCAAAGGAAAAGGTGGCAACTGTTAACTTGTTAGTGTTGAAATGAATATCATTTTAATTCAGATTTCATTTCACCTTGCTCCCCTGGCCTAACTACCTCAAATTGTCTCAGCCAGTTTTTTCTGGCCTCTATCTTCTTCCTGCTGAAGGCCAGCTCAATTGCATCTCCATCTTTCTCATCAACCCACACAAAATCTTTTTTGTGCTTGTCCAGATCTATGAAATACTCCTTGCCCTCTTTAGAAGTACTTGTGCCCAAACCCTGTATGGTCCAAGCAACAAGTGATACCTAATCAACAAGTGAACAAAACCAGAACTTAAAAACATATAAAGAGAAAACAAACTAGCATTACTTTGTAGTACTTTATGGTCCAGCCAGTTATCGATCCACTCAATGATTCTCTCCAAGCTTCATACTCAGGAATGGTGTAAAAAGATAACACATTTCCATTTTTGTGAGTTGCCTACATCAACATGTGCCAAAATTAGACATGGAGATACATAACCTCTGGAGGCTTAAAAACAAATATAAAGAGTCTCAATACACTCAACCAAATACAGGGGGAACATTTACCCTGACAATAGGAGTGATAAATTCCACAACAAATGAAGGAATTTTAAGCAGTGATGGCCAGTTATGGTGTATGAAATTGATCAGCAATCCTTTGATGTGGGAACCATCATGGTCCTTTAAGAGACAAAGGACAAGTCAAAAAGGATCTCACTAGAAAGGATGTGTCAGAATTAAGCAGAAACTAAACAACGCTAGACAAAGATCATGTACCTGGTCTGTCATTATCATCAGATGGCCATATCTTAAAGATTTAATGTTGTCATATATTTTATCTTCCTGTAGACCAAGGATTTTTTTTATATTTACTATCTCTTTATTCTCCATTTGTTGGTGAGTGGTAGCTTCCCTGACATTGAGCAGCTTACCTCTGAGAGGAAACACGCCATAATAATCTTGACCAACAACAGATATTCCTGCCACCTGATAGGATAAAGATAACTAAAATAACAAAAAATTAAATTGGAAAGTGATGTCGAAACATGTCACAATACTACCAAATTCAGTATTCACATTTCCCTGATTCAAGGCACAAACACTTACAGCAAGAGCCTTGGCTGAGTCACCCTCCGTTAATATTAAAGTACATTGATCAGAATTCTTCCCCCCTGCTTGATTTGCATCATCAAGTTTGGGAACATCAATTAATTTCCCCTTCTTGGTTCCATCAGTTTTCTTAAGATCTTTTTTTTGTTTAAACTCTGCCCACGCCAGTATACTTTCAAGTACACACTTTTCCACTGCACTCATCAGGTCAAACAAAGTTACAAAGCTCATCTTAGACCCTAGCATTGCAAAAATTACATGTACTCAGAAATGCTACATCTTAGACACCACACCTAGATTTATTGACATGGGCTGCAAATGCGAAATAGTGAAAATTACTATAAATTTATAACAACAAATTGTATCAGAATAAAAATAGAATAAAAAATATGAATTAAAACGAATTATACTTACAATCAACATGGAAACCGAACGTTGATTCGAGAAATTTCTTGTCTTCTTCCACGAGTGTTGCCTTGGTTGTAACAATTGGTAAATTTTTGAACGGAAGGCCCGTAAACCGATGGATGTCATTTGCTTCGATACTGAATTGGAACATTCGGCCATCATTCAGAGTCACATAAAAATGTCATCCTCTGAATTGTAGGATGACAGAAGGTAATTCAAAATATCCGGATCTCGCTTTAAATGGGGCATATTAACGAGCCCTGGAAATTCACACGCATCCATCAAATCTTTATATTCTGATCTTAAAATCATGGATGTGAGGGCATAGATTTCTGTAGTTGATCTTGGAAATCAATTGCATGGATTCTCTTGATTTTTTTGTTGAACTTGCATTGGGAAGCATGTGAAGTCAAAATTATAGTTGTACTTGCATCTTTGACAACGATTGAGACCTGCAAAAATTCAAGAGCGGGAAGGTGAAAACGAGAAAATGACCAGTTGAAGGGTATTTATAGGCTAAATCAAGCGTCAATGGCTTCAATTGATGCGCGTCAAAGGTCTTAGCTGACGCAACAATAGTCCTAGCTGTCGTGTGTCAATAGGATCCAGTGACGCGCGTCAATAACGAGCCGCGACGCACGCATCAATAGATCCAGACGCGATCAATGCATCAGCAGGCGACGCACGCCAATGATGGAGCCCATGATGTGCGTCAATAGGATCCAGTGACGCGCGTCAATTGGAGCCAATGACGCGCGATATTAGGAGCCGATGACGCGTGTCAATAGAGCCGTGACATGCGTGTCAATAGGAGCCGATGGACGCGCATCGGTAGCCGCGAACATGCGCATCAATAGAGCCGATGACGCGCATCGGTTAAGACCATTGACAAGTGTCACGTGTCGAGTGATTATTGATGTTCATTCTAATCATTCTAATGTCATCTATATCCATTCTAATAATTAATTTCATCTATATCCATTATAACACATTCCATTTATTTATCATCTATATCCATTCTAATGACATTATGCCATATCAAACACCCAGTATGTATAGAATAATTATCTTAAAGTAAAGTACAAAAGTCTAGAGAAGAACAATTTTATTAAGATGTTATGGCTTGATGATAAATAAACTCTCTTCACATTAAATTGATCATATACTAGCTCTCCATATATATCATATCATTATTAGCCTTCATCATCTTTCGAGAGTATCATCTATCATTAATTATCAATTATCATCATTCATCATCTACGCTCCACATACAATTCATGTGGATAATGCCAAACAAGAAACATACATATAATTCATGATAATCACCATCTAATGCAATTAAAATTAAAGACATCCCCCTATAAATCCATATAATTAAATTCAAATAACATTGATACTCAATAGTAGAAGTTTTCAAATTCAATATTTAAAGTTTCCTCAATAATAAAAGTTTATAGTTTTCAAAACCAAATTTTTTTCTTTATCCAAGGTTCTACTCCTCTGATAGCTTAACTACCCAAGATGATGCTTTTTCCATCAATGTTTTTACCTCTTTCTCCATCACCAATGCGAAAACCGGGCTGTGTACCTCTTTCCCAGATAACCCTCTAATTTATAAGATCTTCCAATAAACACTATCCTTTTTTTAAAATTCTTTTCTTCTTATTTAGTCGCTTCTCCATTGATCATCAAAATTTGGAAGTCACCATATACTGAGTTATCCGATTTTGAATATATATGTCTTACCCTTATCAAACCATGCTCTTTTAATTATCCGCTTTAGTGTATTGTTTTGTTTAGTTCCATCCAAAACAATATTTTCTACTTCCAAATTTTTGAACTACAAGTATAAGCTATTCTTTGGTGTTTTGGTGCAAGTGAACTTAGCAAAATGATGAGCTTGACTAATTTAAATTTTCATATTTCAGGCTAATAGGTCTAAAATATTACTAAAAGTGAATTTATAAATTAACAAGAATGATTGTTAAAAAGTACTATGAAAATTTCATACACAATATCCTAGATCTAAACTTTGTGAAGTATGTCTTGATATAGATTAGAATCCTTGTCCTTGGACCATTTGTTAAAATATGCAAGCCTTTGCACTAATATTTTCCAATTTGTTTAATGCCTTATCTAAAATGTCATCTTTATAGTTGTTGTTATACGTGACCCGTACACTTCTTACTTGGGTAAGTAAGGAATCCATCTTAATTTAAGCTAGTTGATTTTCTGAATTAGTGTTGATATAAACTATCCCATTACGCAATAATTTTCATAACGACTAATAATCTTATTGATAAGAACTTTGAATTACTTCTCTCCCATTCTATAAGTTGATTGATATGAGGAAGAATAAACTCACTGACATGGGATTGAAAATCATAACCAATTAAGTTCTCCAAAGGAAAAGGTGGCAACTGTTCACTATCTGAATCTGATGAAGACGATCTTGTTGGAGAAGTATGGGGGCTTTCACCAAGATCAACTGCTACTGTTTCTGCCTTTGGGTGGGCTGATCCTGTTTGTGAAAAAATTAATCAAGATTTAGATAAATAAATTTAAATCGAAATGTAATTCAAAATTGTAAAGCATATTTAAATTGAAATTTGAAGTATACCTGCTGGCCTTGAATCATCTCGCGGGTATCGAAAAAACTAGTTGGGTCATTGCTATCAATGCCCAAATAATCTTCATCTAAATTTATATTGTTCAAAATAGATATGCCGTTGCACTGGGCAAGCCACCAAGTGAGAGAGTTGGAATTCGAAAGGAGGAGGCAATGTTTAGTGTCCCACTAGGGGCCGGAGCAAAAGGCATGTGTTTACCAATGTTCTTTTTCACTGTTCCTCTGGTTGGCATTTTAAAAATTATTGGTTGAGTGGGTGTCGGTGCCGCGGTTTGATCAGGACTGACATGTGCTGAAAAGTACAAGAAAAAAATGAAAAAATAGGAAAACAATTCATAAAGTCAAAAATTTCGAAATTAAACGTACTATCGAAGAGTTGTACCTTGTTGTCGAGGGGTTGTTTTTCTCGGTGCTACGGGTGGCCTTGTAGGAGTTGTACTCGGTGTCTGTTCAGAAGATATGAATGCATGCGACTGTATGGAGTGAGTTGGGGAAGAAGGTTGAGTTTGTGAAATAGGTGTATGTTCCAAAGTCCCTGCAATTCATCAATATTAAATGTTGTCAATTCATTTGGTTAAAATTTAAATTGAAAAATAAATATGCAACTTTGGAATTTGTAAATAATATATGAGAAGGTATTACTTCTCTGGCGTTTAACGAGTTCAAACTATTGAGGGTTTGGAGAGGAGTGAGCTTCCATTTCAGATTGGGAGTCCCCCGAAGCCTCAGCGTGTTGTTGGCCTCTTCCTCTCGATAATGCCTTTTTTCGGGGAAGGGCTTCAAGATATCTTCTCTGCAAAACATTAAAATTTAAGTTTTAATAACTGTGCACTGTAATGTCGAAAATTGAAATACAATTACAAACTAAATAGTTTATACCTGTTGTTCTTCAAACGGAATTGACAACTTCATCAACTCCTCATCAGTGCAAGTAGGAATTTTTTTATCTTTTAAATTTAAAAGTGCCTCATAATAAAGGCCGAGGAGATAGTTTGTTGAATAAATGAAAGGTTTTTCTGAAAGTTTTGAATTTGTTATGTCAGTTCTTATTTTTTTGGATAGATATGTGCACCAATCGAATTTTTGTTTTGAGATAGTGGCAACAATGTATGCAATGGCCCAATTTGGTATATCAGTTTGGCGACCCTGCAAAACAATTCTGGATTGAAAAAATGAAATAAGTGCAGCAAGAAAGTGGTGTGTAATTGATTGTGTATCCACACCACGCCTGGATTTATTGACATGGGCTGCAAATGCGAAAGAGTGAAAATTACTATAAATTTATAACAACAAATTGTATCAGAATAAAAAATATGAATTAAAACGAATTATACTTACAATCAACATGGAAACCGAACGTTGATTCGAGAAATTTCTTGTCTTCTTCCAGGAGTGTTGCCTTGGTTGTAACAATTGGTAAATTTTTGAACGGAAGGCCCGTAAACCGATGGATGTCATTTGCTTCGATATCGGGTCGGAACATTCGGCCATCGTTCAGAGTCACATAAAAATGTTGTCCTCTGAATTGTAGGATGACAGAAGGTAATTCAAAATATCCGGATCTATTTCGAAATGGGGCATATTAACGAGCCCTGTAAATTCACACGCATCCATCAAATCTTTATATTCTGAAGACATCTTAAAACAATATGGATGTGAGGGCATAAGGATTCTCAGTAGTTGATCTTGGAAATCAATTGAATTGGATTCTCTTGATTTTTTTGTGAACTTGCGGTTGGGAAGCATGTGAAGTCGACATTATAGTTGTACTTGCATCTTTGACAACAATCGAGACCCGCAAAAATTCAAGAGCGGAGGGAGAAAACGAGAAATGACCGTTGAAGGGTATTTATAGGCTAAATCAATCGCAATGGCTTCACCGACGACGCCGCAGGATCCATTGTCTTAGCTAACGCCGCGTGGATCCAGATGACACGTTAATAGGAGCCAGGACGCGTGTCAAGAGGATCTAGTGGCACGCGCAATATCAACCAGGGCAAGTGATCACGCTGCAGCCGCGAATCGGAGCCGCGACGCGCAAGAGGACCCAAAGTGACACGCATCAAGAGGACCCAACGACGCCACAATATGGGCTGCGCCTGGGATCCAATGGCGCTGTGTCAGTGAGCGCGTGTCAAATGGAGCCGCCGATGGAGCGCGATGCGCGTCGGTGAGCCATGCGACGCACGCCAAATGGAGCCGTGACACGTGTCAATCGGAGCCGCTGACGCATGTCAATGGAGCTAGTGACGCGCATCGGAGCCGCTGACATGGCCAACACGCGTCAAGAGAATCCATCGACGCACGCCAATCGGAGCCGCGATGTGCGCGCGATTGAGCCGCGACGCGCCGTCGATCGAGACCATCGGAGCTAGTGACGCAGTCGAGTGATTATTGATGTCTTTTTGTTGCCACACGCCAATGATGGAGCCATGAAAAAAATAGGTGAAATTTTTGTGTTGAAATACTATCAAATTCGCCTTTCAATAAACCGGTTCCGGATATTCGCCAAAGTATTTTCCACCTACAATTTTATAGAGGTGTCTTAAAATGAACCCTAGACTTAACGATTGGATAAAAAGAGATCTTGGATTTTATACTTCATATCCCGCCATATGAAAACATGAATCCTAATAAGAGTGATGGTTGGATAATTGCAAAAAAGAAAGAAAGAAAACAATCTAACTCGCTCTCCTTAAGATGAACTTAAGGTCCCATGGACGGAGCCTCATAGGTAACCCACCTTTTATTTTGGTTAGGTACATTCAATAGGGGTTTAGAGTGTTACTAAAGGATGGCCAAGTGTGTTTTAACTCGCCTCCCGAAATGTACATTATCATGTTTTATCTTTCCTAACCCTTGTGTTTTGTTGGTTTTGTTTTGGTCTTAGATCATGCTTCATTTTCTTCCTATAGTGCTTGAATGCCTATCTTTTTATTGTATAGGATTATTGATCCCTTTATAATCATTCTTATTTCAGTTTGTATGCCCTTAATCTCGGATTCTTTTCTATACATGATTTTTTGGTCTCTTCAAAACCAAATATTTCTTACCCTTATCTAAAAAAAAGGACATTGGCATGTCTTTCCCCTACTACTAACATTTTCACATTTATTTAAATTTTTAATTATAATAAATTTAAACACTTTTATGATTATTTGAGGTAAGAACACAAATGCACTTTTATTTCACTTTCAAGCTAGAGTGAGATAAAGAGAAAAGAGAGACAAACACCAAATTTCTCACAAGAAATAAATACAAAACAAGTATCATCGAGGAGATCTATAGAGTCATGTGATAGTGTTTAAAGGTTTTCCATAATTTATTTGGCAAGGAGAAGGTTGCACGTAAATTTTCTCATTATTGTTGCAGTAAGATTATAAAATGACCTATTTAGCAAAAGTGGCCCCGAAATTGAGTTTGAAACCCATTTTTAGAGATTCGATCAAACCATGTGTAATTTTCTACTAACTCTCCTATCCACAGGAACCTCTTAAAGTTTATAGAAATTAAATTTGGCGGCTAGGGTTCAAATGACGACTTCCTTTTACGAGCTAGTAATTGAAATTTCACCAATTCGACCTTCTCAAGCACTCCAACGACCGAACGTCCACCAAACCCCTCAAAACCCAACTTTTAAGAT
This sequence comes from Taxus wallichiana var. yunnanensis, assembly GCA_018340775.1. Classification (NCBI taxonomy): domain Eukaryota; kingdom Viridiplantae; phylum Streptophyta; class Pinopsida; order Cupressales; family Taxaceae; genus Taxus; species Taxus wallichiana. The sequence goes on along the minus strand of CM031237.1, from coordinate 231,687,137 downwards.
GATTTTCATAAAATTTATGATTTATTATATTTTCCTAAAGAAATACTAGAGGTATAAAGTGATGAAATTTCATTTCTCGATACAAGGGCCCAAACCAAACTTAAATTTCAAATTTTATCAATTATCAAATGCTGCAAAATAGCCAATTGTGCTCCTAGATGTGTTCCTAAAAATGGCCAAACAAACATCTACAAACGCTTTAGAGATTGATATGGAATCCTACGTGACTAGGAACATAGTCAAATCATTACTTTCCCGCTACAAGGTCGGAAGGTGTGTTTTACACATCATTGAAAAATGTGTTTCATTAAATTTTTTAAAGAGTAGAATGACAAGTAACCACTAAATTTCAAGCTCAAACTACTTATTTTCAGAGGACTTCCATTTTATTACTTTATCAATTATGTATTTCATTTTTGCAAAGCGTGATCTCGGGACAATATTAAGAATCATAATAGGATTTTTAGTTTTGCAACAAAAACAATTATAAACAATTTCACACTACTAAATATCTAAACGTCTAATATAAGAAATAATTTTACTTTGTTTGTCTTGTCAAAATCACAAACGAGTAAAACCATTAAATGTGAAAGAATGTTAGCAATAGCCATGAAAACCATGCTTGTTGAAATCAAAGAGGGGTCATGCGAGAGGCACTCCAAGGAGCTCGCATGAATTCCAAGAGACCCCGGTTTGTTCCACCTATTGTCAACCAAGACAGTTCCTTTGATGTGTTTTTTCCATATTTTTAACAACTAACAAAACACCATTTCTAATCACTCTTTATATCATTGGAACCTCACCTCATCTTCTCACTTATTTGTTAGTTTTTAAAATATGAATAATCATTTGAGCCTCATCCATTAATGTGAAAATTGTTAAATCCATTGTAGTCTTCTCGCTAGGATGGTAAAAGCAATCTAAGTGATCTTTTCTACAGAGAAGTATGAGGAGATTTAAAATAAAGGAAGCATCATCTACACCATGGTTTTAAAATTGCAATCAATTCTTCTTCTTCTTTTTTATTCTTTTATTAATAGTTGTCTAATTTCAACAATATTTTCTCAATCTTTGATAATATAAAGTGTTTGATTCCCGATGCTATTTGTCCCTCGAACCTGTTCAAAATTTTCTTGGACAACTCTCGAATTTTTAATGACACCATGATTTTGGGACATTATTTGGGTTATGCATTCTAACCCTCTTTGAATATGTGCTTTGCATTATTTTAAAAGTTTATAAAGCCGCTATAGCAGGTCCATTCTATGCACAACCTACAATCATGGCTTCCATGAGAAAATGTTTCTTCGAGGCATTTTGTATAACAATTTTTTTCACCCTCTCTATATTTCCACATTTTGCATATGCAACCACCAAGGCGTTTGCAGCTACAACACCAATAATAAACCTCTTTCCATGTCATTTAAGAAAAAAACCACATGTTTGCACAAGGTAGGCACCCACAACTCCTCGAAACTCTCTTTTAATCTCACATGTTGGCATAAGATAGAGAGGATGCGGTCGGCTTGTAAACCCAGATCTACACATATCAAACAAGGAAGACGTGCCCCTGGTTTTAGGAAAAGAATGAGTGTCCGTACCCTATTCCAAAAACGTCAAAAACATGTTCTAAGGTCTTCTAAAACAAAACCAGTTTAGGCATAACCTCCATTCTCTTCTACCACACTTCCTCTTGATCTTGTGAGGAGTAAGATGAAAAGGCGGTGGATTTTTGCTCAAGACTCTTCATCTTTTTAGTATTGGATGGATGTTATTTACCCCTTTAAATGATCACAAAACATATGATAGATAATACTCAGATGAAATTAATATATCATACATTTAGTCAATGGCTATTGTATATGTTAATTTTTTATTTAAATCATTATTAAACATATGTTGTATGTAAGAAATATAAATTGATAGGTTATAGTTTTATTTGATCTAATAGCGAAAAAAAGAATTGGAGATAATGAATGAAATTCAATTTCTTACATAGATCTACTATCATGTGTTAGTTAATTAGCATTTGAAGGTGTTTCCCCAATTGGATTTAGTGTTTTTTGGTCTGGTAACAATCAAAAAGTGGATGGTGCGGGTGTAGATTGGATAGACGTGACATCATAGTCAAAATTTCTCTGTCAACATATTCGCATGGTGGTTATAGATATTTTCCAAAGTACCAATGTTTTTAATGTGTTTTCTTTTGAAGAATTCACCCTTCACCCATGCATCCATTAGCGTTAATGGTCTTAGTGTTTTGGAATGAAATTCTAATAGAAAATTAGAGAGGACGTAGAAAAGAAAGCACTGATACAACAACATAGCTATTACTATTAATTATTCTTTTAATAGATCATTTTAAGTAGTCATAAAATCTCCTGCTCATATACATGTATATTGGAATAAGAATATTAATTTTGATTAACTTTAAACATAATTCAAATATTAATATGCCTATGCATTTGTTTAAAGGAGTTTAGTTTTATTACTTGTCTTTATCTATGAGAGAAGAATTTAGCAAGAGTAAAACATTTACTATATTATTTTAATATAGTAACCGTAGAAAAGGTAAACTTTAAAACGAGTATCTAAATAGGGAGATAGGCGACTCCTTCAACGCTATATCCAATCCATATAATGAACAAAGGAAAGAACCCCATATAATTAAAGAATGTATATTTAGGGGTAGCAAAATTGAATGGCATTAATCTCTGGGTTCCCTCGTGGCAGTCTTATTTGACTCGGGAGAGAATGAAAGAATAAAAGAATTGTACCAAGTGTTAAGAGCGAGCAAATGGATGAAAGAATGAATCCTTGTAAAGCAACGAGAGATGAATATGTTGGTCACAACACAATGCGGCAGTTCCTTCTGATTTCACCCTGGGATCCAGTGGACACCTGTATGCTCCCCATCCTGACCATGGCTTCTCCAAACTTGTTGCGCCATATTGATGGGCTCTTAATATTAGTATTCACCATAGTGCGAGTGGAGGGATTTGTGAGTAAGGTTTGATCCGATGTCAATAATCCGCGGTTTCTGTGAAGCTGTGAATAATATCTGTTGTCCAGCTTGGTCGGGGTGATGGGCTCCAAAGCCACGGTTGGGTCAGGAGTATCAGCAGGTGGGCATGTAAGCCTCAGTCGCCGAGCCAGTTGAGCGTCGAGAGTGGGATCCTGAAGACCGGTATTGTTGAAGTTGTAAAGCCTATCACGGAATGACGAACAATGCGACACACCAATTGAATGTGCACCTGTTCATTTCTCAATGTCAATATCGATATTAATTTCCCCTGCTGCAACATAGCCTTAATAATTCTAGTATAACTTACCTGATAGAGTTACCATGTCTTCCTGTGAGAGGCCTTTTTGCGCAAACAAATCGGTTAATTGCTGAACGTTGAAAAATGGAGGTGGTAAATTCCCTATGATCTCCTCTTCCTTAGAAATCCTTCCGTCTCTGCGACCGGCTGGGACCTGCCAATTAATTTTACCAGCCTGCAAAAACAATATTACGGGATAAAAGCTTAGTTAGATATATCTTAATTATATGTGTAATTTAATTAGGATTTATGAATACGGGAATGCTTGTGGTTGCAATGAGATCAAGTGAATGACCAACCTTATACGCACTATCTCTTGCAGCAAATGCAATTATGTCTGCACATGACACGACTTGAGGGCACGTTGATTCTATATCCCGCTTAGCTTCATCTATAACCTCAAACCCTCGAAGGCTAGGGAAATTTGCAGGCGACTCTTTCTCTGCTCTATTTCCAGGCGTGGAGTCTATAAGAATTGATCCATCGCAACCCTGCACAGATAATCATATGATTATATTCTTCTACCAGATCATACTTCTACTCATGGCGGAAATGGATTAATGTAGACTTACTCTCACAAAACAGTCGTGGAAATGCATCCTGATAAGAGGAGCCGCTAATGTAGGATCTGCTTCTAAAGCTTTGGAGACTGTTTTCTTCACTATGTATTCGGCTTGAGGACATGTATGGCGGTAATAACCCACCTTCAGCCCACTCGCCTGCCCATTAGCTGTCAATAATGAGTACGTTAACCACAGGAATCCTAGAACCGAGAAATGTATTGAACTCTTCATTTTTGAGCTATGAACCAGAACCACTGCCTTTGGCCGTCAATTATTAATCTCCCGAAAAACTATATTTCTCTTTTCTGCTTAGAAGTAAATTGGCACAAGCTGTTTTGATGAAAGCAACTGGTGTTGCAAGGGATGAGGTTGATTGAATTCATGGTATAATGACCTATTTATACCAGGGATACATAAGAAGGAAAACACGCGGATAAAGAATCAGTCGCATATGTTTATCTACACTATTAGGTATATGTTTTGACTCTGAAACATTCTACAACCAAGATTTTTAGAAATAGTCTTTAAACGCTTTTTTTAATCAGTTTACAAGTTTATTCTCTTTCTTTAATGCTGGGAAATATTAGTCGGCGAGGCATTTACAGGTCACTCCCTATTTTAGCTAGCATCCCTTATACGTTGGTTGTGCCCAGAACCTGTGTGTTGGTAACTGAGAACGTATTTAAGTATACAATTTTTATTGAAATAATTTGTTCTATTGTCATTTGTATTTATAAGACAACCCCATTTGGAAGACAAGGGAAGAAGATCGAGACACATGTCGCTTTCATTTGGAAGTAGGGCTTCGTGTTGTGTTACTTTCACTATGAAAAGGTTTTTTCCGCGATTTTTCATGTGTTGGGTGTATAAGGTGTCCGCTTTGTTATGTTTCTAGTTATAGACTAGTTTAGACTAGTGATTTATGGAATACATACCAGTACTTCTTCAACTGTGAGTTTTTGTAATCTTTGGGTATTCGAAGGGTTCTCATCCTACATAATGAGAAAATATTGACACCCAAAACTGTTTACGATAATTTGTGGGACTTGTGATCGATTTGATCACTTTGTAGGAATTGCAAAAGATGTTCAAGAAAATCAAAATGTGAAAATTTAATCATTGAAAAGGAATACAACTTCCTTCAAAGAAAGTGTGATTAGTTTGACTTTTGAATGGTTAGAGTAAATATGATTTATTCATCATCAACATATTGTTGATACTTCATAGATTTTATTAAAATCTTTCAATTTTTCATTGCTTAATTTACATTGATGAGCTAACTCTATCAAAAATTATTATATAAAATATAACATATTTAGTACCCATTTAATATTAAAATTAATGTATCACTATGGATATATTGATATATTAATATGGAATAAGTAATGGAAGGTATATAATGAGGGGATGTTGTGAAAAACATTATAAGAGAATATATGGTGGGAATTATCATTTTGTATTTGTCAATGTGAAGAAATAAAGTGGTAATTGTAAGTTCAATTTTAATTCTATGGGAATGAATACTACGATGATTCATGAAAAGTGTGCAAATGGTAGTTTAAGACTCCAAGAAATACCAAGAGGGTTAGTCCCCCGTCCCATGTGCACATTCAGATTCAATAGTATGATTTATATGTGGGGGCACTTAACATCGGGTGTGATGATTAAAATGGAAAGTGTGAATGTGAATTGGGGCTGATTTAAGGTTTGAAGCAAGGAGGAACGATCAAGGTTCATAGGAGCCATTATGTTATCTACGATAAAATCTTTGGATGGTAAACACTTTTATTATACCAGAGATATGAAATGGAGTGGTAGAGGAGGATAACTTTCTCTAAGTAGGACACGGGATGGGCTTGGGACATTAATATCTACCGAGAGATTTGCATTCAAAACACCCCACTATGTTCCTCTTGTTCCATATGGATAATTTTGACTGCTACCTCAAGGTGGCAGGTTTATTGGTGCGTGAAACCTAGTTTCAGCGCTCAAGAAGATCCAATCATATTTCTTTGTACCAAAAATGTCAGTTCGTGCTTCCTCCTAACATCTACATCTAAAGATCTTAGAGACTGGTGGTTTTGTTAAGGTTTGGACTCCTAAGGCCGGTGTGGGAAGCTTTGTTTCATCCCCTAGTGGCTATGCTTCATATTCTGGTGGTGGCAAGTCAATATCCCTTGTTCTGAGCGGTATCTTCTCAAAACAGGTTGTGGGAATTGACCCATCTGCTGACGGGGGACAAAAAAATGGCTTTACTTCACTCAAAGACATTCTACAGGGAAGGTGTTCCATGGCCCCTGCCACTACTACCACCTGCATCACCTTTGGAGAGGGAATTCTTGACAGTGAGTTCTATTACCAAGAGCATGCATTGATATGTAGATTCAACGTCTTATGGCCCAGCCTTCCAGATCTACATGAATGGATCTCCAAATACTAGATCCCACTACATTCAAGAAGGTTAGATCTTTATCCTGGTGCTAAAGGGGTATTTATTATTGATTTTTCTTCAAAAATGGATAAAGATATCATAGTAGGAAAACTATGGGTCTGTAAATTACATTACCTTGTTATAAAACGATGGCTCCCGTTTTTTAACCGTCTCACAAAATCATTCTCTCACAAACCTATTTGGATTAGGATGCATCATTTACCACTACAATTTTGGAGCCGAGAATGTTTGATTTATATTAGCAATGTATTGGGGAACACTCTCTTCATTGACTTTGAAACCATTGATTTTACACATACAACATATGACATGATCCTTGTTGAACTGGATACTTCTACAAACCTTCCTACAAAAATTGAGCTAAAAGTGCAAAATAGAACATCGTCTGAGCCATTGGACTATGAAGCTTTAACTTTCAGGTGTATAAAGTGCTTCTCTTTAGGGCATAATGTTGCTAAATGTGGAATGGAGAAGCATAAAAATGAGAAAATAATTGGTGGAAAAATTCCCTCCCTGAACTTTTGGTTTTTTATGTCAAGGAAGATTTGGATTCAAATGAATATTTGGACAATGAGGGCGAATCAGTTGCGGAAATGCCTCTTACAAAAATTCTAATTGAAGGAAAACACAAAGAATACAAAAGATGAATCACTTGCGTGTATAGCAGATAAGGAACATATACCTCCTGTTTTTCCTACAGAAAAAAATACATATCTGCCGATTCAAACTTTTGAGGTTATTCTGTCAGTTGAGGAGGTTTCTGACAGATAAAAAATGGTGCACAACAAGAAAAATGCTCCTTCAAGAATACCTTTTCTCCAACCTTGTTGTAGCTGCTGGGAAACTATTTTTTTGCGTATTCACAACTGCAATGTTGTTGTTTTTTGGTTGTGTTTTGTTTCATTGTGGCAGGTTGTCCATGCCTTTGTTTTTATTGTTCTATCTTTTTAGGTTGTGGTCCCCATGGGTCAAAAAACCACTGTTGAGCTCTTGTTTTATCGAGATTTTCATCCCTTTTGTACCACGAGGTATGGTCCCCTTTAAAACTATAGCAATGAAGCGAACCTATCATAGGTGACTGACGGGAGGATGCCAATTGACCTCCAACCTTCGTGTATCTTCCAACATCGAGTAAGTTGCTACTTAGTTAGCAGATATAGCTTTGAGGCTCATTTGACAAATGATTCAAAACACTTCTACATCTCTTATGTACATTCACTGATGAATATATTTGCAAGGCATAAGCTTCAGCATCATGCATAACTATCTAATGGGTATCCTCGTCAATTTTAAGAAACTTTATAGGAGAGTTATCTACCCAGTTTTTCTTCTCCTCAAGGGTTAGACTCTCCATCATCTCCATCATAAATTTTAAGCTTCATTATTCATACAACGTGCCTTTGTACTCACAAAATTGTGCGCTTTATGCAATTATTTATCTCATCCGCATAGTACTATTTAGAAGGTTCTCAAAGAAATAAAGTACTCATTAACTCCCATCCTTTTAGTCATTTCTATTATTTTATTTCATATTTTGTGACCAATTGCATCTATCTATCCATCCATTTCCAAATATCTCGCGTCATCTTAGCCCTAACTAGGACGCCCATATTTCGTATTGAGGCGTCCATGGGCACCATAGTCCCTTTTGAACTTTCCCACCTTTTCTTGTTTTGTTTCTAGCCTTTTTCATCCTTATCTCTTAGGAGGTCGGTATTTTTGGGGTTAATTACGAAATTGGACCAAGAGAAACCTAAAAATATAAAGCTATGAGACCATAATGAGGGACCTTGTGACAGCTGGGAACAGTTCAACCACTTCATATGGATTTTTATGTTTGAGGGTTTGATGCATGTTTTGGGGTCTTGCATGTCAGTTATCCATCTTGGCATATTTAGAATACTCAGTGCAACACACAGAATTTAGTGTGATAGATAGGTAGAGTTCTATACTATCTTTCGGCACTAGAAAAACCAAATTCATATATTTTACATAGACCAAGGAGCCCAAATAAGAGACCAAAGTGCTCATCCGATGCCCCAATATAGTTCTAGTTTCCCCATTCTAGTCACATCATCAAGATCTATCATTTTCAGCACTACGGAATAGTCATTCTTGTTTGTTGATTTTTGTGCAGACCTTCGACACTCTAGTCTAGTCTCTTGACATCAACTAAGTCATTTCTTCTTCTTTATTACATACTAGGGTTTTAGTTTCACCTAGTTTAATCACTCATTCTATTTTATATATTATTGTATTACATTTCTTCACTGCATTATATTGTCCTCCTAGATTAGATTAACTACTTTGCACTATTGTATATTTACTCACTTTTAGTTAATCATTTTGGTGAACCCGACGATTTCAACATTCTCCCCTCGTGCCATGGCTCAATATTCTTATCCCACCTTCACACCAACTAAGGTAATAATAATAGTTACTACTATTGCTAATTTCATGGGGATACATACTCAACATCCCCCTCACTTTGTTATACCTAAGATTGACTCATCCATTAATGTTGTTACTACTCGTCGTACTTGTCACAATCCACCTACAGCTCCACATGTGTCTATTCCCCCACCCATTAATTTTTTACCTCCTCCTACTACTTCTAAGGGCTACGACATCGTTGAGAAACTTAAGAATACACCCACTAAGATATCCCTTTATGATTTATTATGTAATGCACCAAATTATCACATTACATTAGAAGCTTCCCTTTGTGCCATCCATATTGAAACTGATAATTCCACAGAAGCTTTTGTAAATATCATACAGTCCCTTCACAACCTACTACGTGTCATATCTTTCACCGATGACGATGCCTCACCTTTCACTAAAAATAACCCAAGTGCCCATTTACTCATTACTGTCATTGTTAGTACAACTTGTATCAAGTGAGTTCTGATTGAAAATGACTAAGCTGATAATTTATGTGCACATTCCCTTTTAAAAAATTAGGCGTTACCAAAAAATTCATTACTAAAAATTCTACCGTCATTCGAGGTTATGATTCTACCACTCATACCTTCCTAAGAACTATCTCTCTACATATCCAGGTTGGACCTAAAACCATTCTCACTAAATCATATGTTATCAATGGCTCTTTTTAGTTTAGTTAGACCTTGGATTCACACAATGCACGCAGTACCCTCTACTATCCACTAGTGTGTCAAGTTTTTACATGATGGCTATGAACACACCATTACTATTGACCTAGAACCCTTCAAATATTGTCGCATAGACCCCATTACCTCTATGCCCATACCACCTCCACAATGCATTCCATAGAGTAGCATTGATAAATTTCATATTGGTCAATCAAGTGCTCCGACTTCCTCCCCTACCACTTTTAGTACCCCAGCTATTTCCACTCACACAACCGATATTATTACACCTACATTAGCCACCCCTATTTTTGTCCCTCCGCCTATCATGACCCCTACTACTTTACCACCTACATAGTTTTTTCCTCCTAATGTATCTCTTTCACCAGTTCTGATAACCCCTACTACTCCACCTATGGTATCCCCTAGCAATATCCTTGATAATGCCATATCACATAATAACGTTTGCATGGACGACTCTGAGGGTGTTGATGACGAAGTTGATGCTATTGAACTTACTGATGAAACATTAAGCAAACTTGACTTTACCCCTTTAGGTGTAGATGATTCCTACTTTGAAGAAACCTTTGTGGTCGATGGCCTAGGTGAATACAAGTTTAAAAACCCTCCATCTACTAGTGTTATGGTATTATATAAGGGATCTATCCACATTGTTGATGTTGTATCCTCCTCTTCCTCGTGAATACACGTTCACTTACCTCCTTATACATGTACGTTATTCATCAATCGACCTTTTACCAACATATCCCAGTGGACCGCACATGTTTCAAAACTATTTATACCCATGATAGTTTTTCCAAGTTTGGCATAACACTTAATGAAATTTTACCACCTCCTCACTCACCACATCTCTATCATCGTTCTTTTCATACTACATCATCATACACATTACATGTTTTTCACTTGACAGTTTTTGTTTGCATGCTCCCCTTGTAGCTCTCCCCACACACTTGGATAATCATGCCATGATTATATTGGTGGCACAATAGATGCTCATCACTCCTTGCTCACATTTCCCATGACCTTTGGAAACATCTCTATTCCTAGTGATTCTGATTTTGTTTACGACTCAAATATATCTTGCTGGTAAGCTCATGGTTGCCCACCGATTACCTTTACCAATGAAGAATATGTAATGAATGTTTATACACTCTGTTGGTGCTCAATTTAATTTCACCCTATTTGTTCAAAATGTCTCAATCCACATGGTTTGAATTTTTCTTTATCTCCCTGTATTGATGCGTGAAGGATTTTTCCTTCATTTGGTTGCCATGGTCAATCCTTTCCTTTGGTCGAGGATCACATTGAGTCCAGATATTGTTTTTCGTTTCTCTGTCCATGAGAAAGAATTTGTAATTTGGGCGTGAATTCGGGGTTTCCCCTTCCTTCTATTTTTCCACAGTCATGTTTTCCCTATCAATTTTTGTCCCAACATCCGTGGAAACATGGTCCTTTCTGATTGGATGCGGCCCAATGGTCTTTTTGGTGAAACTTGTCACTTTTGTCACATTTGTAAAAAATACCAAATTGGCCCCGCACTTAGATAGTATCTAATTGGTTATTCAACAAACATGAAGTGGCAGGGAAAAATTCTTACTTTGACCCCAAAGATGGACATGTGGTTGTTTTTCAAGACAAAGGCGGAAAGGTGGATCGTTGGAACATTTTGAAGTTTTTTACCTTTTTGTGAAAAAGGATCAAATTTATAAATTGATCCGCAACCCCACAGGGATAGAGTGATGTCACATGTTTGATTTAGCATTTGAAAATTCAAAGTGGGGAAGTGAGTTGGTGGAGCATTTTGAAGTTTTTGGCCCGTTTCAACTCAAATATTTTCCACGTGGAGCATCTGCGCTCATTTGAGAATTCACCTCTCGGTTTTACCTTTGGAGTTGTGCCAAGGAGACATGTGGAGGCTTCCGCAGGCTCCTCTCTATACTTAGACTTCTCAAGCAACTTCCTAAGGCCTAGGACATGTGGAGGGCTACACTTGTTTGGGGCCTATCCTGACTTTACTTTTGAAAGAGCGCTGAAAGGACACGTGGAGGTTTCCACTGGATCTTCCCATACTTATAATTTTCAACATCTGAGAAGATTTTCTCAGACCTTAGGCACGTGGCACCTTTCGCTTGGTCCTTAGATTCTTTTAACAACTTTGTCAGGCTAAGACACGTGGTGAGCCCGTGCTTGTTTGGGGTCTCCACTTTTGGGCTCCATATCAAAAATGCACTGAAGAGACATGTGGAGGCTTCGTTGGCTCCTTTTTATATTGATACTTGTTCAATGGCCAAGGTAATTTTCTTGGGCCCACGGCACGTGGAGAGCTCTGCATTCGTTTGAGGTCCTACCTCTAAACTTCATCTTTGAATTTGTGCCAAACAAACACGTGGAAGCTTCTATTGGGCCTTCCCATACTCGACTTTTTAGCAATCGATGCAATTCTCTAGAGTCTTGAACATGTGGAAGGCCCGCGCTTGTTTGGGAACTTGCCTCTGGACTTCACCTTTGCAGTTGCGCCAAGGAAACACGTGGAGGCTTCGCTGACTCCTCTTTGCACTTGGATGAATCAAACTCGCAACACACGAATGTAGGCATCCATGTGAGGGCACTCATTTCTCAAGGTGTATTCTTGAGGGTGAAAAGGATTGCTTGTCAGATCCAGCCATATGGAGCCACCTAAAAATGATCAAAAAGGGGATTTCTGGCACGAAAGAATGATTAAGAATACTATCAAAAATTATGATATGGCATCCTAGTCACAATTGAGGGTCTGAGAAACATGATTAGTTCATGATTTATCCACCTGGTAGCTTTGGGTGTAAATTTGTTAAACATCACTTTTTGGGACAAACTTGTAACAAGAAAAGGATTCCTCGAATATTCTTCTTTTTGGGGAAAATTTGGGATGAGTGAGCAAGTGAAATGTATAAATGCAATGAGAATACTCTTGCAAATGGTCGGAGGTTAATTTTTCTGAGAAAGTTTGAGAGAAACCATTTTCCCAAGAGGTCATCTGAGAGACCATATTTTCCCTGTGTTTTTAGATTTAATCACATCGAGGTGGTTGCAAGTGTAAAGCCATTGACATCTTTTGAGATTGTTTAAGAAAATTTCCCTACTAATGAATCTGATGAAATTTGAATGACTTTGTGTTGATCATGTGCATTATTGTGTCTACTTTTATTTCAGAATAGTTTCAAATAGTTTTACTTGTTCCTATTGCAATCTTATGTTAAAATCTATCTGAGTCACACAAGATCTTGTTAGTGTGTCAGTATTATGGCATTTGCAATTTCATTATGAGAAAATCATTCATCTGGTAATGAAATAAACAATTTAAAATCACTTTACTCTCACCATGTTGATAAAGATTGTTTGTAAGCCTATGAGTGTATCTTAGGCATGACGAACCGGAATTCCTAGCATTTAATTGAGTCTTTAGTATGAGCCTTTGTGTTGAATTCTTGAAGAGTGTGTGAAACCGTGCGTCTCTGGGATTCCATTGATGCACACCTTCTATTTGAAGGAATATCTTGGCTATTCTGAAGCATTCTTCCTGTGAGTTTTCCAATTTCTGTAAAGGCTCTCAAAGATTTGGTATAATCCATTCTATCTTGCTTAACTTCCCACCAATAAATTTCTCAAACAACGAGTCCTACATGAACTACCCATGTTTTTACTGTGTATCCACAAATGAATAAATTCCATTGCCAAAGTATGTAGGGATAATCAGATTCATTTATTTTCTTTAGTATGAACCTTTGTCCAGGAAATATCTCCACTCTCTAGTGTGACAACTTGTGAGAGTTAGAATGTGTTTTATTGATCATATTTCCTACATGTTCTCATTAAGATTGTTCAAAGAAGGATCTATTGATGTCCTTTTCCAAAACGAGTTACAGATTGGGTCCTCTCACCCTGGTTGAAGGCACAACCTAAAGTATTGGGGGTAGATCAAGCCCCCAGTGAGGTGCTTGATGGCAGAGACAAATGATTTTATTCAATGCGTGTTACAAAGAAAATAACTAGCGAAATATATAGGCTATGTGAGGAGAGTGACAATTATAACTATCCATTAACAATGTATTAAACTCTAACATTCTTAAATTAATGCTAACATTCCCCCCCTTAATACATTTCTCTTACAAATGTACCCCCTAAACAAATCAAACTTCACTTTGCCGAGAGGCTTGGTGAGAATATCTGTAACCTGAAAATCAGTAGGGCACTACTGAGCTGAATTTGGTGGTTCAAGACCTATTCACGAATGTAGTGACATTCGACCTCAATATGCTTTGTTTGTTCATGAAAAATAGGATTCTTTACAAGATTCAACACACCTTGATTGTCGCAGTGAATGATGGGATGTTTCTCTTCAGGAATCCCTATATCTGCAAGAATGTGACATAACCAAATTACTTCGCACACAGCTCCTTGTGTGGTGTGGTATTCAATCTCAATGGATGAGAGAGAAAAAATATTTTGCTTCTTGCTAATCCACGAGATAGGTCTAGATCTGAGATGAAAAACATATCCTGAAGTGGATTTCTTATCATCAATGGATCCTGCATAATCTGAGTTTGTATATCCCTATAAGAAGAACTGAGTGTTCTTCTGATACTCTAGACCAAATTCAACGGTACCTTGGATGTATCTCAACACATGCTTTACTGCTATCCAATGACATTTGTTCGGCTCTTGCATAAATCTGGCGAGATAGCTCACTAGAAAGCAAAGATCTGGCCTAGTATAAGTCAAGTAAATGAGACTCCCCACAAGCTTCCTGTAGTGAGTGCCATCTACCTATGGTGAATCCTGTAATCTAGATAATTACAAACCTTTTTCCATAGGTGTGGACATTAGATTACACAAGCCGCCCGTCTTCGAGTGCCATCTACCTACGGTGAATCTTGCAATCTACATAATTGCAAACCTTTTACATAAAGCGTGGACATTGGTTTACAATCGACATTCCATACTTCTCCAGAGTGTCTTAGTAAATTTCACCCGGGAGACAAAGATATGATTTTTTTCTGCCATATCTCTAAGCCAAGATAGTAGTGAGGTAGCCCAAATCAGTCATGTCAAGGATTTCTTCAGATCATTCTTTACATCATCCACAAGATTGTCGAACTTCCTATGATCACAAGATCATCTACGTACAAAACTAGAATAACAATCAATGTTCCTAACTTCTTGATAAACAAATTTTTATCTGAGGGGCTACGAGTGAATCCATGCTATAATAGGTGATCATCAATTTTTATATACCATGCCCTAGGTGCTTGTTTGAGTCCATAAAGTGACTTTATCGTATCACATACCTTATGTGGTTGATGCTCATATACAAACCCTTCGAGTTGGGCCATGTCTACTTCTTCTTTGAGACCACCATTCGAGAAAAGCACTCTTGACATCCATCTGCTGAAGTTTCTATCCATTTTTTTCTGCCGCTTCATGTAGACAACTCGATGGTTTTGATCTTTACAGTGGGTGAAAATATATCGTCATAGTCAATTCCTTCTTGCTGAGCATAACCCTTTACAACAAGTCATGATTTGTGTTTGTCGATTGAACCATTTGCCTTATATTTTGTTTTGAAAATCCATTTGTAGCTAATGGATTTCTTACCTGGAGGTAGATCGACAAGTTCCCACGTCTGATTTTGAAGTAGGGAATCATAGTCATCATTCATAGCTTGTTTCCAATGTGGTTGGTCTAATTCCTCATGAATAGTGTCAGGTTTTGTGCTATCAACAATTGAACTCATGAGTGCAAAATTTACCACATGTCTAGCTTGACTTCATGTTCTAACTCCCGTCTAAGTACCTAGAAGTGAGTTCAAGTGTGCATCCCTAATAGTATTCTATACCCATTTCAGATGTTGATGTTTCTGCTGCTGATGTGAAGATGTGTTTTCCAGTGTGCCTAGATAAACGAATAAGTCTCCACTCAGCTCTTCTTCTCTCTAAGAAGAATCATCTTTCCCATCATCTAGATGTGTGAGCAATCTATGTGACAAGGTCGGTATTGGATCTCCATTGCGTGGCAGGGAGTCAAAGGATGACTCATCACACACCACATCTCAACTCTCGTATATATTCTTCGTCTCAGGATCCATGAGACAATATGCCTTTGAGGTAGTACTATACCCCAAGAAAATACATGGCAGTCTCTTTGGATCGATCTTCTTCCTTTTCTTATCTTGAACATGCATATATGCAGTACAACCAAAACCTCTCAAATGACAGATAGAAGGTTTACAACCAGTCCATAACTCTTCTAGTGTCCTATTTTGCAAGATCTTCATGGGTGCTCAGATGAGTAGATACACTACTGTCTAGACTGCTTCTGCCCAAAACTGATCCTCCAACTTAGCGGTGGAGAGCATACAATGAGCCATCTCTGTGATAGTTCTATTGTGTCGCTTGGAAATCCCATTCTATTAGGGAGTGTAGGGTGTAGTCAGATATTATTGAATGCCATGTTGCTTTAGGTATGCTAAGAAATTCTTTGATATAAATTCCCCCCCTCGATCTGAGCGGTGGAGAAGGAGAGGCTTCTCGCCTACCCGTAGCGTGGTGGTAAAAGGTTTGGAAATTGGAAAATGCCTCACTCTTATTCTCGAGAAAATATACCCCACATTTTTGTGAGTAATCATCAATGATGAGATGGAAGTATTCAAAACCTTGGAAGCTAGATGTCAAGGGTACACACAGATCGGTGTGTACAACTCAAGATACTCCTTAGAATGATAAGAGCTCTTTTGAACGGACCTCTGTCTTGTTTTCCCAAAGACATCTTGAGCAAACAGTAAGGAATGGGATAGTGGAGGAAGCCCTCTTACCATTTCCTTAAGACCGAGCCGATGTAGAGCCCAGGTAGAAAGATGACCATATCGAAAGTGTCATAGTGCAAAGGGACTCTTCCATCAAGCATAGAGAGAAATGTTAGAGGAAGCTGACAAAGATCCAAGTAAATTTGATGACCCTTCGTAAACGCTTGAGAAATAATCGAGTCTCCTAGGAAATGATGCAGGACTTGACCCTTTCTCAACAAAGAATTCAACTCGCATTCGATGATTAAGAAGATGACTCACGACAAGAGATTTGGGGTCAAACCTTGAACATATAGCACCTTCGTGAGTGTACATCTTCTTGTCCCAAGAGGAATGATGACATCACCAATCCCCACCGGAATATACTCTTGATTATCTGTGATGGTGACTCGATCTCCAGTGGGCCGGTCACTCAGGAGTATGGAACAACTTCTTATTCCCAGTCATGTGTTTGCTATAATACCGAATCAATCAACTAGACACTTTCGACGACCGCAAAGTCTACAAGACTATGACAATGTTCCCGGATGAGTTGTGTCTCGGAACCTTTCATCGGAGGAGGCATCCTGCCGAGCAGCAATATGACCCTTCGCCTCCGATTACCATCATGCCATTGGGATTTCTTGGAATATCCTTGGTCAAAAGTGCTCTCTTCGCTTTTAGAGTCATGTTATGCTTCAGAATGTGGCACATTGTAATAATAGTTATAGGTCATGAAATCATTGTGCGCGTATTCGTGGAGCAAATGTGGCACCATCTATCCGCATTGTTGTTGTGTTTCCTCCGGGGTGGTCGTTGTGGTGGATGATGAGAAGGTTGCTCTTGGGATGTCGCTTCTCCACTCCACGAAAGGGGTTGACTAACCTTTACGAGGCATACTCATTGTGTGAAGCTTTGTATGAAGATGCAACATTGTCATCAAATTCTTAGCTTCATAGATGGTACACAATGCGGCCCATGCCATAGAGGAAGTGGTTGCTTCCCAAATGTGAGGTTGAACCTCATGTAAATGCTCAAAGTGATAAGCATTAATTCTTTTGCATCGGCCTTTTCATACTTAGCCAACAATGATCAACGTCCTGTGGGAGGGTGTCCATGCCATAAAAATCCCCTAAAGATCTTCAAACTGAAGAATCGTCCACATCTTGGTTTTCCATGCGGTTAAATTTGGCCCTTTTAGCAACTGGGCATCTGACAACAAAATGTGAGGTACAGACATTTTCAAAAACTCAAAATTGTATTTTATTTATTTATTGATTGTTCAAAAATGGTTCCAAATGCTTATTGAAGAAACCTATCATGAAGATGGACTCTATAAGCTTGTGCTGTGAGACGCGGCTGCTCCTGTGGGTGTTCTACTTCGCGTTCATCATCTTCATCATATCCGCACTCTAATTCTTTACGGATTCAGTACGCTTGACAACACATGTCGAACCGTAAATAGTTGAACAATCCTTGACACACCAATTCATCAAATAAGAAGTTGATGGTATTTAGTAATTCATTGAGCAAGAAAAAATAGATGCCGGTGGTGTCCTCTTAGGCTCTCGAGGCAACCTAGTAGAAGGGTTTCTCGTAACACTCTCAGCATCAAAATGTGTAACATGTACATGGCGAGGTTATCTAGATTAGCCTCTCTCACCAAGCTCTTCATGCTGCATGTTTCACACAGTCTCCAACCTCCTCATTGCTTCCATGTAATGTTGGTTTTGCAGGTTGTTTTTTCCTTGCTTCATAATAGGTGTGCAGGCTTAGAGGTTTCCACGCATGCTTCTTCAATCGCTTCTTATTCAACGCAGGCCTCCTTATTATTTACTATGGTCGATGTAATTTCAATGCAGAGTTTACAAATCACTGTAACGTCTCCTTTCAGGAAAGAAATAAAGGAAACTTCCAAATGACTCTACAAGGCTAGGAAAATTCCACGCTACCACACTCTGCCAAAGAAAGACAGCAAATGCCAAAAGTTACGAAGATCTTCAAGTTTTCTGCACCAATTTCCAGAATAGGTCTCAGATTGCTATTTCAAAATGCCAAAGAAAAACTCTGCAGGTTTCCATGCACAAGGTCCACATGTCCTGATGAAAGAAAACATAGTTCTTCAATCAAGTTTCAATGCTAAGGAAAGTCTCTCCACACAGGCCGCTTCCTCTTGCTTCTCAATCACCACTCTCACTCCACGGAAGATCGCTCGCTAGGGCTTTACAGGTGTTGGGTGCTAATGTCTTCCAAACTTCAAACCACGCAAAGACCAGTCTGTGCCAATCCTTCGTCCACCGTGATTACAATGGAGACAACACTGGGAAGGTGTTTGCTCTGATACCAATGATGGCACGCATAAATGATTTTATTCAATGCGTGTTACAAACAAAAGAGCAAGCCAAATATATAGGCTACATGAGGAGGGTGACAGTTATAACTAACCATTAACAATGTATTAAAATCTAAAGTTCTAAAATTTATGCTAACGATGCTATCCATTTCCTTAACACACAGTGAAAAAGAGTCGACTAATCCCATCCCCGCTACAAAACAATTCATATCATGGTTCTTCTCGTCCCCTAAGCATCATGTTAGTCTCATGATGCTGATCAACCTTGGAGGGAGAATCAATTTGGATACCAACACACTCTACCACGATGGATCCCTCTATGAACCTCCTCATTCAATCACTTATGAAGTTTCAGATGGTACATCGGTAAGATTTGATCATGACAACAATTATCTACTTGATAACGGGCCTTAGCCACACACTCATTCTAACATATTTTCTACATCACAATCCTTGCATTCTTGTATACTTTACATTAGCGTAATCTCATTTTCTATACTTTCACATCCTATCTTATTTTTATCTTTTAGTATTATTACCCGATGACACACTCTTGTGCTTCGGTTCACACTAGACTATTGAGGGATTAATTATACATTGATCCCCACACACTGCACTATAGGAACTACACATTTACATTTTATCACACACATCACACATCATACACAGTCCATCCTAAACTTACTCTACATTATACATTATAATACATCCTCACACATCACATACACCATTAGGTTATTTTGTAGAGTGTATTTATACATCACCTATATTCTACACACTACACTAGGTTACATTACATATCAGTCTAGCTTTACATTTCCTCACTACATTTTACATTACGAGTTTATTTACACCTATTACATTACATCTTACACATTACATATTATACATCCTACACATTTAGCATCACCTTTAACATACCACACATCTACAAATCATATTCATCAATTGGTCCTCTATACTACATTGTCTTCTATGTGTTGCACTCGCTACCTGATGACACACTTTAGTTCATCGGTCCATACTCAATTGCCGAGGGTTTATAAATCAAATGGAATTTACATTTATTACACATTTCTTATTTTCATATGACATTTCCAGTGTTAGTGACATACACCTTAGGTTAAATCATCACCTACACTACCATCTTGTAGTGGTATACACCATATGTTACATAACCATTCCCTTACTTGTTCATCTCATCGTGACATATGCCTTAGGATAAATCATCACCTATTCCATCATTTTCTAGTAGTATGCAGCTTAGGTTACATCACCACATCATCCTTTCATCTTATAGTGATATACGCTTAGTGATAAATCATCACTTAACCATTCATCTCATAGTGATATACACTTAGGGATAAATCATCACTCTACGATTCATCTCACAGTGGTATACACTTAGGCTATAAGTTCCACACACATTTCTTCTACACGTTGCATACCATCACCACTACTACATATACACATTCACCATAACACGTTAGACACAACATACACTACTCGACCATTTCCTGATGACGCACTTTCATTTACAGTTCATTATTTACTGTTGAGGGGGAAATAGAGTAAACCTCACTACATACATCTCCATCCACTCAGGGTCACATAGCTCTTATCATTCCATCTTGCATTCCATTCCATCCATCCACAATGTATATTGCATTGTCTTGGGGGCATTTATTCTTTTTTGCTAGTGTTTTACATGTTCACTTTATTACGCATGTTAGATTGATTTCTTATATCTAATTATCTATACCATCCAAATATACATGTTCATGCCTTTGTTTAGTGTGATCACAAATACCGGATTCCTACATGTAGCATGGATGTTCACCTTTTACCCTTCCTATACTAGTCATTGGGGACATCCAAAATTGTCTAAAGTAGGTGTTATTGTTTCATTTTTTACTTAGCATCTTACATTACTTTATTATACACGCTTTGAAATATTTTTTATTACTTTAACATGTTAAAGGGTGCTCTATGTGCAGGACTTGTTTTGCAAGATTACATGTTTCAATGACTACTTGTTTGCTTGTCTTCCATTGTCTACCATTGTTTTCTATTGTTTGTGGAACTTGGCCTATGATTGGTGTGCACACTTGTCTATTGTTTGCAACTATGATGGATTTGCATTTATTACGACATAATGATTGATGTCCCATGTTTTTAACTAACTTTTTGCAGCATATTTTTCTTCTTGCATGTTCAAATTACCTTGCTTGGTAGCTTATACACTACTTGCACATCTTGCACATTGTTTTCTTTATATGTGCATGTTTATAATTCTCTTTCACTAGCTTTCTTATTTGTGTGCACCTTGGTTTTTACCAAGCACTTTCCATGGTTTCAGCATATATTCGATTGGCCCTCTTTTGGGGCCACATGTCTCCTATCAATGACATCACATGCGCCCCCAAAGAAGGGGACATAATTTGAGGAGTTATACATACTAACATAAAGATTATACAATTGTTCAGTTCAATTATATTTAGGGAGTGGGTTTAGACTACTCTACGAACTCCATACACAATGGATTGTACAAGACGTCATGTCCTTAGCATTTCTGGGAAGCAGTTAGAGGTTAGAGGACACAGAGCATTTCCTCCCTACACTTCTTTGAGAAGTGGCATTGGATCACCTAAAAACCAAGACAGTGCAGAGATCTCTTTACACACATTTCAACAGAAGTGGTTAGAGCTTGGAGGACACAAAGCATTTATTCCCTACACTTCTTTAGCAAGTGTGGTGTGAGATCTCCAAAAAAACTCACAATACAGGATATCCTTCTACACTCTTCCTTGACATGGATCAAGTACACATGTTCCTTTTATATTTCCATTTACATTTAAACTCTATATATTTTAATCTTACATGTGTATTTTACATAGCATTTTCACACTTACATACATACATATCTGACTACTTGGGCATTTTCTCCTTGAAGGTCTAACCGTATGAGAAACAAGCAATCAAATGGGGGAAACAACAACAACATTCTAGCAATAGTATACATGCTTTACTAACCATACAGGTATACATTGTGGAAACTACACATATGTGTTTTGCCCTAGGTTCACTCTCATCACTTTTGTTTGAGCATTTTTCATCTATAGTTTCCACACTCCATGTTTTTTATCATTTCACTCTTTGTCTAGCCCTTCAGCACACCTTCTTCATCACTCTATAGTGGCGTCAAGTACACATTTCTATCTACTTTATGTTATCGATATTTCCGCTCAACAACATAAAGTAGGGGCCAAATATAGTCACAAAATCATGTAATTTACGCAATTATTTATCGCAATCTCATACTAATATTTTAAAAAGTTCTCAAAGAAATAAATTAATAATTAACCCCCATCTTTTGGTCATTTATATTATTTTATTTCATATTTTGCGAACAACTGCATCTACCTATCCATCTCATTTCTAAAGATCTCACATTATCTTAGTCCTAATCGACACCCATATTTTGTACAAGGGAGCTCATGGGCATCCTGGTCCTATTTCGGGGTGCCCTAGTCCCTTTTGCCCTTTCTCACATTTTCTTGGATCTTTTCTAGCCATTTTTCATCCTTATCTCGTAGAAGGTCAGTCTTTTCGGGGTTAATTATGAAATTGGACCAAGAGAACCCTATAAATATAAAGCTATGATACCATAATGAGCAACCTAACATTGTTATCTACTATCATTCCATCTAGATTTCCATCCATCTATTGCATTGGCATCTATATAGCTCCATATCAAGTCATCAACACACACTTCACAAAGGGGAGGGATTCTATTCTATTCCATACACACATTTTATTACATTTTCTACAGATATTTATTACTCATTACTTCACAAATCATGTCCGACACAAGAGAAACCTAGGACATATTCACACACACTTGCACATAAAACTACACTAGGTCTGAGATGTAGTGCATCACTCGCTTAGTAATTCCACCCTTTGTGGAAACTAAGGACAAGTATGACCCCTTAATATTAATTTTTATTTTTAGGGTTTGATGTTTGTTATGTGGTCTTACAGGTGATTTATCCATCTTGGCATATTTGTAGTATTTAGTGGAACACACAAAATTTAGTGCGACAGAGATAGATGCAGAAAGATTTCCAAAATATCTTCTGGCCTTGTAAAAACCATATTTAAAGCTTTTACATAGACCAGGGCACCCAGATAGTAGACCTGAGAACTCATGGGTGCCCCAATCAAGTCACATCATCCAGGTCTATCATTTTTAGCACTACGACATAGTCGTACTCTTCCTCCTAATTTTCTCGTGGCAGACCTATGACACTCTACCCCAAATCTTTGATCTTAGTTAAGTCATTTCTTCTTCTTTATTACACACTAGGGTTTTAGTTTCATCTAGTTTAATCGCTCATTCTATTTTATGTATTGCTTTAGTACATTTTTTTCTATGTTATATTTTCCTCCTAGATTAGATTAACTACTTTGCACTATTCTATATTTAGTCACTTTTAGTTATTCAGCCTCCTCTTCCTACTTATAGTCATCATTTAGATGTTTTTATTGGAATTAATACTACTAGTACACCTATACGTAGTACTACTACGTTCATTGATAATAAAATCATTTACAATGTTCCAAATGTAAATGCACTATGTTTTCACACTCATAATACATATTGCTCAAATCCTTTTTCACATTTTTCACATTATCAATGGATTTTTTTCCAATATGTTTGGATAACATGGGTACTATCTCCAAGTTGTGGGACTTGCTACTTGAGATAGACCTCCAGAGAAAGTTGGTTCTTGCTCCTAAACTACCTACCACAATCTACTCTAATGCAGGAAAAACTATCTATCCTAATCTAACTTTCCAAGGGACCAGGGAGAGAGAGTGCATGAAAAAAAGCCTACACTAAAGTGGTGATACACCAAAAGGAGAGTGAGAAATAGTCTTCCAATGTGTGAAAAGTAGAAGCAAAATGCATACTAGAAGGGGTGATAATAGTTCTCCACAATCTAGAAAAATGCATTCACAACAATATTCATACACACACAATGATAATGAATCCTACAAGAGCATAAGATAGACACAATATATATGCAATGAGATTGAAGGGGAAAGAGAATGCAAACAAACACAGCAGGGGAAGATACATCCACAAACTTGTATCTATTGCTTCATGATATGCACAATTCAATCTATTACAAGAATAAGGGCCTGGATCACCATGCAAGGAGTCCACTACAAGGGCTACAACACATTGGCTTCACAAAAAAATTTTGATAGAGTTTTTCTACTCAAAACTATCTCCTCTTTACAATGAGCCCAACACTCCAATTTATAGAATTTTAGAGGAGAGAGAGAGAGAGGAAAAATGAAAATCCCAAAATCTATCCTTCAACCACTTGAAAAATGTAGTAAATGAAGTGAAATGATGTTATGTTTCTTGTAAAAGGCTCCCCATACTATCCCATAACTTGCAGCAGTGAGAAATGTCAGCCCATGCTTCATTAATGCATCCCAACTACCAAATAAAACACTGTTCTAAACTGGCACATTTTCTACAAAATCACCATCAATTCTTCATCAAATTCTATGATTTCTTGATTTTTGCATTGGGAGATCAGAACCATGATTCCAATGGTACCAATTTTGTGTGTTTTTCATTGAGAAATGCAAAAAGTTATGGCCTTCTGAGTGTGGGTAGCTATTTTGGGTCTCACGCTGCATTTCTGTCATTTAATGGGAATGAGCATTTAATTTATCTAGAGCTGAAGATGTTTCTTTTATTTTCATATACTACCCTCATCAAAATTAATAAATCCAGTTTTTTGGCATAGAGGACATTGTGCTCATTCCAGAAAGTCAAATTTCATGAAAATCGAGCTCGGGGTCAAAAGTTATGGCCATTTGAAGTTCGGGAGGGTCGGACATTGAATTTTCCTTTTGCATGCATTTTTGCATTTCGGTCCTTGGTGTCCCTGGATGTCCCTTGGTGACTTGGGAAAAATTCTAATTCCTCCTTTGATCCACTTTGACCTTCTTTGGAAAATCAGAAAATGAACTTTTGTGTCCCCATGTCCCACATGTTGACCGGATCCATGAGGGCCTTTTGACCTCCTCCTTCGACTTCCCATCATCCATCTTTTGAATCGGCTTTTTTGATTTGGGGTTCCCATGTCAACCCGATGTGTCCCAACTATCCCATGTGATTTCCTTAGGAAATTTTCCCAATTTTTCGATTTTCTCTTTGCAAATTGATTTTGGATTTTGGCCATGTGTCCCAATGTCCTGCACTTTCCCATGGACCTGCAATTTCAAAAATGTTTGACCCAATTTTTCCGATTCCTAAATTTTCGGCTTTCGGGTTTTAGGTCCCGAATGTCTCCTCATCCTGATGTACGTGACATGCTGGCTGGGAAAAACTCCGACTTTTTTCCATTTGAACCTCCTTTGCCATTTTAGGCCCCATGTGGTCCCGATGTGTCCCTATGTATGAACGCAGTGCCATCCGGTAAAAACTATCTTGATTTTTCCAATTTTCATTAGATAGGCTTGAATTTTTTTTTTTTTTTTCAATTTTTTTCTAACTCCTTGGATTTTTCTTGGATAGGGAAGTTAGAGAAAAGCCAAAGGGACCCCAAAATCATTTTTTTGCCTTTTAACCATTTCTACTTGCTCAAGCCTGAAGAAATTATGCAAGTTATCAAAATTACCTTGAGGGGTGAATTTTGGATAACAATTTTGGTGACTCAATGGGGTTATCTACCTGCCAGATGAAGTATGGCCAGCTTCCTGTAGCAATCCATTGGGCATGGAGTCTATCTTGATAATCTAAAATCTGATCTGGAACTTGAAAATCTGCATCCTTGAGTCATTGAAACACTTCTTCTGAACCTCAGAACTTCCTCCTTCTTGCTGCACTCTCAATTTGATAAGAGAATCTTGAAAATAAGATTTGTGAGAGTAGAAAATTGCTTGAAAACCTAGATCTCATCCCATTCCTGCAACTGTGATCCATGGGGTTGAATGATGAGTATCTATGAATGCTTGCCCTCAACATCTGATTTTAGTTTCTACATTTGTTTAAATCTAAACTTTACAACTATTGCAGGAAACCATGAGCTTTTCTACTACAATGCAAATTCTCTTTGGAAGCTTGATGAACTACATACAAAAGGCATATACTAGAAGCAATAGAGCATGTGCACCAACACTTAGGGAAATGAAACCTATTCTAACAACAAACAATGTGCACAAGCACTTGGAGGAATTGGAAATCCTAGACTAATATGTACAAGGTGAGAAATTCTCCTTCTAGTAGTAATGTTTGAGATAGATTCCATTGACTGGAATCTACAATTCTTCACCATCCAACTTAGCCAACCGGAAGGCATTACTACCTTTGCATTCAGTGATCATGTATGGACCACTCCATATGGCATCAAACTTGGAATGCTTTCCTGGCTTTGCATGATCAACATCCCACTTCAGTACCAAGTCTCCAACTTGGAATGTCCTAGCTTTAGCTTTCTTGTCAAAGCTCTTCTTGATCAATGCTTGATCCTTTCTCCATGGTCTGCACTGCATGTTCTCTTGCTTCTTCTAATTCCATCAGCTCTACATACCTGATTTCCATAGGCTCAAACTCAGCTAGTTCCAATTGTTTCATGAGTTCCAATGTTGAAACTCAAGTGATATAGGTAGAACTGCTTCTTTTCCATATACAAGCTTGAATGGAGAGCTTCCTGTAGACCTCTTGGGTGTGATCCTATCAGCCCATAGAGCTGATTTGAGCTTTGTGTGCCAAGTTCTCTGATTCTCATCAAGAGTTTTCCTTGATGATTCTTAATAGTTCTTGTTTGTAGATTCTTTGCCATTACCCTAGGGGTAATAGTTTGATGAAGTGCTTGAGGTATACACCATTCTTGACAGCCCATTCAATGATTTTGTGCCAAGGAATGCCAATGCATTATCTGATATGATAGTAGTGGGGACACCAAACCTTGTGACTATCCCTTCATAGAAATCCAAGATGTTGGATTCATTTGCCTCCTTAAGTGCCACTACTTCAGTCCACTTGGTGAAATAGTCTGTTGCCATAAGTATCCACTTGTGGCCTTGACTTGAATTTGGGTTGATCACTCCAATGAAGTCCAATCCCCATTGCATGAATGGATGATCTACTAAAATTGGATGAAGGGGCAAAGGTCTGCTAACCTTTCTTTCCTATGAAGAATGCACATTTCTTGCATTTCTTGATCCATGAGTAGCAATCACTAAACACCGTAGGCCAATAGTAACCAGCCTTCATGATTTTGAGAGTTGTTACTCATGGAGAAAAGTGGCCTCCTGCTTCCTCCATCATGGAACTCATGTAATATCTTCTCAACTTGACATGTTCCAATGCATCTCAATAAAACACCATTGATGTCCTTCTTGAACAAAACACCATCAATAAGCACATATGGAATGGATTGTAATCTAAAGTATCTCCTCTTTGCTTTGCTCATTTCTAGAGGGCACAAACCTATTTGGAGATAATGCACCAAGTCTTGAGTCCAACATGGAATGGGTGCATCATTAGTTAGTTGTTCTTGATCATTTTGTAGTAGTAGGACAACCTCTTCTTCATCTTTTGACTCATCTTGTTGTTTGGAAGTGAGCTGCTCACACAAACCTTTGCCATGAACCAACTTGGTCACTTTGATTTCAATATCATACTCCATTACATGAGTGATCCAACCTGCTCTCTTCTCATTCAAATCCTTGTTTAGGAGAAAATCCTTGACACCAACATGAGACACTAGCAGTTGAATCTTATTGTTCGAGACCAAGTGTCTAAACTTCTTCAAACTCCTAATGACAACAAGGACATGCTTTTCAATGAAAGAATACTTTACTTCATAATCTTCCAGGCTTTGACTGAAGAATGCTATGGGCTGTTCTAAACCTTCTCTATTCAGCTCATACCAAGATAGCTAAGATTGTGTTTGATCCTCCAAAAGCATACAACATGAAGTCCTTTGAAAATTCTGGGTTGATAAGAGTTGGAGCTTGTGATATTGCATGCTTTGATAGCCTCAAAACTCTCTTTTTCCTTTACTTTCCATTTGAATGCAAGACTCTTCTTCAACATCATTGTTAAAGGCTTCACAAGAGTGGAAAAATCAGGCACAAATCTGTGGACAAAGTTTATCCTTCCCAAGAAGCTTTGGAGAGATTTCTTGTGGTGTGGCAATGGAAGTGTTCGATGGCTTCAACTCTTTCAGGATCAATTGTTAACCCTTCTCTTGAGACAATGTGGCCCAAAAATTTTCCCTCGTGTGCCAAGAATACACACTTTTTGGATTCAATGACACTCTAAACCTTCTACACCTTTGAAATACTTTCTTAGGTGAAAGAGGTGGTCTCATTGCATTCTTTGAGAAAACAAGTGATATCATCTAGATATACCAGCACTATCTTGTTGATTAAGCCTTTGAATGCCATATCCATAGCTCGCTGAAATGTTGCTCTAGCATTTGATAAATCCAAATGGCATCTTCTTATAAGCATATGTGCCCCATTTCATAGTGAAGGTTGTCTTGAACTGATCTTCTTCTTTCACCATTATTTGATTATAGCTTGAGTAGCCATCTAGCAATGAAAACCTTTCGAACCAGCTACAACCTGCAAGATTTGTTCCATTGATGGAAGTGGATAATGATCTTTGAGTGATGCTCTATTTAGATCACATGGAAGTCTACACACAATCTGATTTCTCCATTTCTCTTTCTCACCGGCACCAAGTTTTAACCCAACTTGAATGTTTGATAGGAAGATGATGCTAGCTTCAATCATCTTGTTCAACTCTTTCCTCATGAGAGGTTCAATGTGAGGATTCACTGCCTTTGCTTCTATCTGATAGGGCTTGGATTCTAGATCTAGCTCAATAGTATGTTGTGCCAACTTTGGGTTGAAACCTCTTAAATCCTTATAAGTCCAAGAAAAGACATCTAGGAATTCTTGAAAAAGTTGAACAAATTCAGATTTCTCTTGTGGGTACTTACTTTTCCAATTTGTAATGTCTTGCCTTCATCTACTTGAAATGGGCTTTGAATCTTCACCCTTTACCTGAATGTTTTCCTTCTCCTTCGAACTGATCATTTGGGTTGAAGATTGACTCCAAAGTTACAAGACCCTTTGGTAATTTGTTAGTTCTCAGCTACACCACTTGGTCACCATACTACTGTTCCAACTTGTCTTGGTTTCTAGTGAGAACTCAACTTCTTCTTGTAGAAAATTGACAATTTTTGATCATTCTCAAAGACTTTCCAACTTGTATTGTTATCTAGAACAACTAGTGGTCTTACAACCACTTTGATATGAGGCTGAGATTTCTCACTTTTGATACTTTCTACAACATCAAATGCTGCCCCATTGCATTTGCCAGTCTATCTCTTTGCTTCATTCTTCTTTCTTGGGATGGAATTGATGCTAAAAGCTTTGAAATATTCAATGAGATCCCATACCCGATTCTTGTAGTTCTTCAACAGATCATTCTTGGCATTTTTCCTCTGACTTGGTTCACAATCAGCTCACTATCACCAAATACTTGCAAATTTTTATACTTCTCTTTCTTTCCCAATGCAATCCATGAATTAAGGCTTCATACTCAGCTGTGTTATTTGAGAAAAAAACTAGAAATGGAAAGATGAGTAATATTTTGTACCTTGTGGTGAAATGAGCATAGCTCCTCCTCCTGCACCTTGTCTACTCCTTGAGCCATCAAAGAATAACTTCCATACCTCATTATCATCTTTTGTGATTTGGCTTGGTGATGCTAGGAGAGGATGATTCTCTTCATGCAAAAAATAAACTCCTAATTCAGATTCTTCCATTTCTTTATAAGGGTCAAAAGCATGCCTCTTGTTTTCCCATTCATCAAGAGTCAAGTCTAGGAATGCATCCAACCTTTGGTATCTACTTCATAAGTGCTTGGATAATCCTCTTGATCAAATGTTGAACAATTTGACATTGATTGGACTTGGTGTGTGAGGCTCAATATGAAATTTTGCAATAGGCTCGATCTGATTGTAGCCTTAGCTCCATACCTTGTTCTAAATAACATGTGTGACCAATCAATAGACAAATAGCCTCCAATTTTAGTAGTGAAGTCTCTTGACAAACACAATGCAAAGAGTGGTGGCAAGTCTATGACTGATACATCTTGCAAGATGGTCACATTGGGACATGCATGTAATGTGAGGCTCAAATATTTGATTACTCCAACCATTGTTACTGTTGTCCCATCCAATTACACCACACCTTTAGAGATGACTTCATATTGAAGGCCCAATTGATCAACTATTTGTTTTGGCATGACTGAGCTACTTGCTCCCAATCAATCATGTAATTATGTACCAACTTATCTCCTATGATCAATGAGATATAGAATGGTGGGGGCTTCAAATTTTTACCTTGGTGGCTCCTTGATTTTCTCCTTCTTGCTGAGATGCATTGGTAAGCACTTTTTCTTGTTGATTGGGTGGTTGATTTGATGTTGACCAATTTTCCATAGCAACTTGCAATAGGTCTCTTTGTCCTAGGGATAGCTAATGACTCCCACATTGAGATGTTTACATTCATTTTCTTCATCTGCTCAATGATGTTGAATGGAGATGAGCTATCTCTCTGCCCCTTTCCTTGCACATTCTTCTCTTGCACATGGGCTGTTACAACCAGACACTTGAGCTGGTCTAGAAGGTGGCTTGGGTTGACCTTGCACATTAAGAGCTACACTTTGATTACCTAATACCTTGTGGAGTAATAGAGGGTTGTGGATCATTTGAATTTGATGATTTCCTTCTCCAATATTCCTTTTCTTGGACCATGTATTGGCTGCTACACTTTGAGAAGGTGCTTGATTCATACCACAAAATATTCAACCTACCAATTGACAAGTGTGGTCTCATTTGGATGTGCTCTTGCTGAGTTGCTTCTTCTGTTGATTTCCTTAGTTGTTTCTCTTTTGTTACACACCATTTGTTGTTTCACCATAAGAGCTTGATTCAAAGCACCATTGAAACACATTGATTGGTTATGAGGTTGATTGCATGGGAAACACCATCATATTCTTGAGCCATGTTA